>MDKI01283141.1:0-48109 GCA_005239505.1 Nicotiana paniculata | reverse complement strand
TATATATATATATATATATATATATATATATATATATATATATTGTAAATCTGGCCCAGTCTCGTGCTAAATATATTGGCCAATCACGTTTTAACAATTCTAAATACACACTATCCATCTTCGAATTTAATCCATGCAAGAGAAAAAACGTCAAACATAGAACAACTATGGCATTTGAATATTAAGTTAACGATATTAATGAGATGTCTAATTATTTCAGGGTCATACTAATTTCAGAATACAGTGAAGCATTTAAGCCATTGGGCTTCACACCCCCAGGCCCATTAGCCTTGGGCCCATGCTTATTCAGGCATATTGGGCCATTCCATAAGTCTAGCCTGTCTCGTCTGATCTTCATTTAGAAGACCTGTCAAACATGAACTCCATATTCTATTCAAGAAAACTAAAACTACTGGACATTAAATAATAAAAGGGGAGGGATATAATTATTGTTGATACCTAATTTTTCCTTAAATTATTTTCAAACTTCCATATATACTTTCAAAATCATTCTTTATAAGTGACTGGTGTTTTCCATAATTTTTCGTATTTTTATCAAATTATTTTTCTGTTTATTTAATACTTTATATCCCATAATTATTCATAAATGATGTTATAAATAATTTCAAATCATTTTTCTTACTCAATATGTTATTTATATCCTGTTTAATTCCCTTAGGATTTAATTATTTCATAAATTATCCAATATTGGCATTATTTAGTTAATTTCAGTAGTTTTTGCGATTATAGCACAAATGTACATTTATACCATTTTAAAATTAATAAATGATCATTTATATTTTTATATATCAGTAAATTGCCTTAATTTCATTTATTTGGTCTCAATTTCATTTTTTTACAATTATTAGCTATTTTAATTAATTAATTATCTTATCTAATAGGGTATTTAACGTTTAGCCCATTTTTATTTAAATTATAGCCAATTTTAAACCAACCCCCACCTGACCCAAAATGAATTCTCTAACCCAACCCAAAACCCGTTCCTACCCGGCCCAACCACACGTCCGATCTGAACCATTGATCAAATAAGATCAACGGTCCAAATCATAGTTACCATAATTAAACCCCTACCACTACCCCCTCCGACCCCTCATTTTGCATCGCTCCCTTTCTCTCTCTATCTCTCTCTGATCTTCTCTAGTTCTCTCTAGAAGCCTCATTTGGCTTCTCTCCTCCGATGGAGTCCGGTCATCTTCTCCGGCTGGTTCTCTCACCAGAAACCATGGCTCCTCATCGTCTCATGGCTATTTGTCCACCTTGCACCGGTCCAGTGATACCCTATAGCCCTCAGGAGAATCTAGAGCAGTTCACTCACCTCTCAGGACCCCTCATGCCACTTTTCGGCCTCCCCCAGCCGTCTGAATAAGAGCTACAACCTTTCCAGCTTAAGCCGTCAACGTCTTTGAGGTTTTTCCTACTTCTCTGGGTTCCACGAAACCCTAACTCCTATATCTTTTTAATTTCTTCTAGATCTTCCTTAGATCTAGGCTATTATTAAGCTTTTCTACACGTTTTCTTTGAAATAAAAAGCTTTTCTACTTTGAACAGTCTCCGTCTTCAAACTAGGGTTTCATAACCCCTTTTTAAAACAGCTTTTCCTTCCGATTTTAGTATTATCTCACGATTTTCATTATGTTCAAATGTTTATTTAATTTTTTATCTTTATCTGAGTTATTATGTCAAAACCCTAATTTTTTTAGCCCTAATCCTGGGTATCCGAGTCTGTTTTTGATAATATGCTTGCTTAATCCGCCTGTGTGCTTGTTTCCCATAAATATTCTGAGTTTATGTGATTTTATCCCATTCTGTTCATCAGGGTTTCTGGTTCTTTGCTGGTCCCGTTTATATTATGTTTGTTCTGTTGATTCCTTTAATCATTTAACATGTTCTAGTTTGAATCCTTGATTTTATATGATTCTTTTACCTTACTGTGCCTATTAGGGTTTCCGAGTTGATTCCATTTGCCTATTATGTATTTGCAATCTGTGTTAATTTCCCTTAGCCAATGCTACTCTTGTTTGAATCCCTAATTTTCTGTAATTGATACCTTTCACCAATCTTTTGTGATGATTTCCCTACTGATTTCAACCACTAAAATATTTTCTTGCCTTATTCTATGGTCGACTATGTTACCAGCTGACTCCTAATTACTTTCCTTAGTTAGAATTTACTGAACCTGGCCTCTATTACATGTTCTGTACTTGTGTGATACCAAAACTGTTTCCTTATATACTATATTCAGTCTTGCATGATTTTCTTCTTTATTTATTACTTGCATGTTACCGTTTGAAGTAACTCCTTAATTAAAGGGACTACGTATGCTGATGTGATTATAATTGGTACATAATTCCATAATTTACTGCTGAACTATGATTCTTGCCTTATTTGATACATAGTTTCAAACTATATATACTTCTAGTCTTTCAATAACAAGACGAACATACACACCGTTCTAAGCTCGCTCCTACACACACACATACACTCTCTTGCTTCTCTTACTGTTTATTTGTAACTCAGTCGGCTGAAAGCCAAGACTGAGTGATTCTATTGTTCTATTACTCTACTCCTCTACTGTTCTTCACATTACTGCTCCTCACTCTGCATTCAGTCTTTCATTCAAAACTGGTATGTTTTTCAGTTTATGTTTATAACACCCAAAACAATATGTTCCTGTTTGTATTACGATTCCTTTTGTTCCTCTTATGCTTCTATTTGTGGTTCTGCTGCTTGCCTTGCAATTAACCTATCTACTATGTCCGTATGATCTCTCTTTCCCTTTAGTTCAGCATGTCTATTGCTTTTCTCATCTGTTTCACTATGATTCTGCCTTTACCCTTGATTCCTGACACTATAAGCATGCATTCCTGATACTTAGTCGCCATGTAATCCTAACACCCCTCAATTTGATGCTAGTTGGGATCCTAGTATGAATACTCTGTGATGAACTATGCTATGACTGCTTAGGTCCTGTAATACTACTCTGAGGTCTACTTGTGTGCAAGTCTGCTTCCACTATGTGACTTATTTGTCCCCAACTCCCTTATCCCTGACTGTGTTTGTTTCCTAAACTGTGTATGTTTTTCAGTTGCTAATTGTCATGTTTCTTTTCCTCCTCAAACTGGTTTTTTCATAAAAGCAAACTCTCATGCTGTTCTTCAAGGCTTATTTCAAAACATTTATTTCAGAAAACTATTTCCAACTCAATTTTTTAAAACTCTAAGCACATCTCACTACTCCTAGTTCTATTGAACTCTGACACACAAGGATGGCATTCCCACACTCCACTTACTCATTCCTGGCTAGGGTACCTGGGTGTGAGCACTGCCTGGGATCCTTTGAGGTCCTTAGGAACTCTGACACACCTGGGTTATAAAAGGTCATGGCATATGGCATTGTTGGATCTGAGGATTTGGGCTTATTTTTAGGCTCTCTATAGTGTAACTTCTTAATTTCCTTATTTACTTATGAAATTTGTGCAATGCTGATCTGTAATAATTAATTGTACGAACGATTCTGGGGCTGGATAGTGAATTGGGTGGGGGTATGCATGCTTAGTATAGATATGGGTAGAAACCATGCTTATAGGTTTGCTTTCATATATGCGCAATAGCCACCATGCTTAGGAATACATGTCGTACATGCATTAGATATCATGATACTTAGGTCCATTCATTCCAGCATCTCATCATATTTATATCCACTTAGAAATCATGTTTATAGTTGGACAACAACAGAAAAATGGTTGTTATAATATTAGTGTTTCAGCATTCTCACAATTGTTTCATCTAGAAATCCTGTTTTAGGCTAAATAACTAATCTTGCATCTTAGAAATCGTGTCCCCTTAGGATTTCATTCTCAGCATGCTCGTGTTATCCATAAATCATGTGTTAAAATAAATAGCTGCTATGAACACCTAGAAATCATGTATTAGGTTTCAGTAACTTAACATGGAATTACGTCTCTGTATGTTCTATTTTTAGTCAGAGTGTGTTAATGAATCTCGCTAAGAAATAGATTCTAATACTGAAGACGCTCATGCATTTAGAACATTATGTAAAAATTTGCATCCTTCTGCACCTTGTTTTGCATTTAGATGCCATGTCCTTAGGATTCCATTTATATTCACCCCTTTATCTTGGTTAAGATTAAAAACAGACTCATCCTTGTCTAATTACAATTTTTTGAAAAAGCTAAAACAGTGTAACTGGAGCGGTTTAATATGCTTAGGCAAGCCTTAGGTATTAAACTTATTAAAACTGGATATCTACCTTCTTTCTGTGTGTTGTTTGGTTAATAATAGGTCAAGATCGATAGTCTGAATCTGGTAAAGATCCTTTTCTCTTAAACTCAGTAAAAACACAGCCTCATTACTGTATTCTCACCTAGACATCATGCTTTAGGTCTTGAAGTTAAAAACTTTTGCTTGTGTTTTAGTCGTGCTATTTATGTGTATAATTTGGGAAGAATATCTGACCCTCATATCTGCCTCTATATGTTTCCCTGTATTTGTAGTCCTAATTGTTTTGTTTGTCATTTAGCATTCTGTCCTTCAAACCTAAGGGTTCATCCTAGTACTCACCCTCTAGGAATAGTAGTAACTTCCTCCAGGTCTGATAGGATGGGACAGGTAATAGCACGCAATAAGTTTCGTGACCAACACGCGCTTTAATCACCTTTACGGGGTGGGAAGGGTAGAATATGGATATGATGACCGGTGCGCTAATACCACGTGTAGCCCCTCTTCGAGGAGTGATTACCGGGTATTGCATCGATGTGATCCATATTATTATAAACCTAGGACACCTTTTATATGCTTAGCTCGTAATCTTTTCCAAAGTCTAATCTCCTTTACCATTTTTAAACATGTGCATGTTTAAGACTTAAATCCTCTCTTATTTGAGCCTTTATTTGTTATTTGATGTCTGTACAAATTCACGAAACCATTCGGCCGGGAACCACATGTGTGAATCTTGAGGGGTGCCTAACACCTTCCCCTTTAGGATAATTTCAAGCCCTTACGCAAGTCTCTGTTTAGCAACGTAGTTATAATTGAACCCCTTAGGTGCGCTAACGCAACGTTAAAATCGTTAGGTGGCGACTCTTCAAAATATGCAAACCCCCTTTCCCAAAAGGAATGAGTTTTCCTAACCGATGTCACAAACCCGATCTCCGCGAGGAAAAAGGGGCGCGACAATTATCTCATGGTTTACATGACGAATTATACTTAAATTAAATTGAACCTATTTATAAGAAAAAAATTCTAATATTCTAAACTAAAGAACTCTCAATGACTGTTACAGCCTTTATCTTCAGCTTTACTCAATCAACTCATACGCTATTTTTTAAACCAACCACTCAGCTACCTGCACCTCTTAACAGAACATAAAATGTGCATTTTTTGAAGTGAATCTAACCCAACTAGTGGCCAGATTCACATCTTTAATGTTGTTTCAAACATAAGACTGCTATAATAAGATCATAGTTTCTAGAAATTTCAAATAGACCTAACCACAATCAAAGATGTTTGTACCAACCATAAATCAGTCAAAGTTTCAACTTAGGTAATGAATGAATACAGAGATGAGCAACATAACAAATGAAGTAGGAATCTGAAGCTAAACACACAAAGAAGAGCATAGACATTTGAGCAAGGATTTAATCAGAAAATTTCACTTAAAGAGAGGGGATAATTACATACCTAGAGATGGATAAAAACAGGAAAAATGACCAAATAAAGGTCAGTGGACAAAGAAAATCAGAAATTGAACCAGCAACAACAAGATAACAACAACAGCCAGTGTAGAATACCCAGAAAATCAGCTCAAAATAAACAGTTTTTACCCCAGAAAACCACAGCTAAAGAAATCAATTTTCCGTAAAATCACAGCTAGAAGAAACCAGTTTTCTGAGTGTTTTTGGTTCGAAAAAGTAGTAACGAACAGAAGAACTCTTGAGTCTCTCCTTCAAGATGCTTTTGTGTCCATTTTGATATTTTTTAGAATTCTTCTTGTGTTTTCAAAGTAGTGTGTGTTTTCAGAAAAAATGTGATCTAATGAGAGTCTGTGTGTATTTTTAGAATGTATATCTATATAAAACCTAGAATGTATATGTGTAGAATCCTACTTTTTTTCCAGCAATGGGTAGTCTATATATAGGCTGCATAGGTGAGCATCTTTATTTAGGAATATTCCTTATCCTAAATCTGAAAAATAGTACAATTTTTAAACAGTCCTGGTACAACTGTCCTCCTTATCCTATTTCAGCATCTTTTTCTAACAGCTAGAACATCTGTATATTTTCTAGAAACTTCCTCTATTTTTACACCCTTTTTACTTCTGAAATTTCACTTATTACCTAGAAATTTTGATTTAATTATCTTTTATTATTTTATTTTGGTCCTTTATCTTAATTCTAGAAGTTTCCTAGGCAGTTACAGCTGAGATTCTTTAATTAGAATTCCTAAACTACCCTAAAACACCCCTATAATTACCCTTTATGATTCAAGGCATGGGCCATATAGTTGGCCAATTTTGGGCATAACTAATTGGGCCTTCTTTGCCAAGAATCAACCATTAATAAGTTCCTGAAATCAGGTAACTCAAAACAGCTTAGATAAGCTTAATTAAATTGATTAAAGGGTCCTAATTAGGCAATCTGGACTTCTTAATTAACAAGGTCAGTTATGAAGCTAAGTGTTCAACTATTTTTTTTAAAAAGTAATTCAACTAACCTTGACTATAATAGTCAAGATTAATTAAAAACCTAAATGACTATCAAGGTCTAAGCTAAGTAATTCATGTTTGATGGATTAATAATTAGAGTTAATTGGTTAATCAGAAATTATCCTAAACTAATATCAGCATAATCCAAATAATCCTATGCATGATTAAATAACAAATCAAAATTAATAGGCCAAGTCAGAAATTTTAATCTAAGTGGACAATTCAAACAAACTTAAACAAGCATGATTATAATCAACTAATTAATACAATATCAGAAATTAAATGACTATTTTTAAACAGAAAACATTAAGGGAAGCAAAACAAAGGAAAGTATGAAATTTTTTAAATTAAAATAACTAATTAACAAAACCAGAAGTTAAACATAAGCTACATAAGTCAGAAATCGAATCAAGGTCAAGTAATTCAAATATACCTAAACATGTATGATTAACTATAGCGGAAATTGATTAATTAATATGAATCAGTAGCTAATCAATTATTTCGGTAGAGAAAACAATCAAGAGAAATGGGATAAAGAAAAATATGAAATCCTAATCTAAGAGTCAAAATAAGTTAAGTCACAAAATCAGGAATTAAATTTATAATTAAATTAAAAAACAACACCTAAATAAAGAAATTAAAGTCAGGGAAGGTACCTAATTTTAGCCGAAAATTTTTGCCGGACTTGGCGAGTTTGAAAGTGATTCAAACTTGCATGAATCGATTGCTCTTGTCAAGATCATTCGACTCATGTGAGTCTAAACCAAAACACTGCTGAAAATTATCCGGAATTAGGTTTTTAGGTTTTCCATTTTTTTCGGTTCTTAGATCTAAAATTAGTCGAGATTGAGTGGTTTTTTGGTGGACATACTAGGATATTGTGATTGAGGGGGAGAAGGAGATGGCCTGGGGTGAATTTGGTTTGATTTGGAGGTGGTCCTCCGCCGTGAAACGATTTCCGACGGCGGAGCCGGTGGAGGGTTTGCGGGCGGCTAGGGTTTGGGGTTTGGGAGAGAGATGAGAGAGTAGGGGTGTTTTGGGGGTAGGGGTCTGTTTGGAAAGTTATATAGGAAGGGGATAGGTGAGTTATGAGCCGTTGGATCAAAATAATCCAACGGCTGGGGTTAGAAGTGGGCGAAACGGGGTCGTTTTGGGGAGTGGTGGACTGGACCGGTTGGTATAGTTGGGTTGGGGTGTATTTTAGACTTAAGGGAGGGATTGGGCCTGGTTTAATGGTTGGCCCAGTTTGTTTAGCCTATATTACATATTAATTGTAACCCAATTTAAGTAATCTTAATAAATCCTCTAAAATATATTAATTAATTCTTACACAATTTAATTTAATCATAATTTAACTAATGAGTTAACTTTAAAAGTAAAGGCATTAATTAATACCAATAATTATTGAAAGAATTTTTTTTTGTAATTTTCTTCTAATAATGTGATTGAATTATGTAAGTAAGTATTAAATTAAATCAAAAACCTAATAATGCATGATAGTGAAATTTTAACTATTTTTATTATTTTTAATTTTTTTTTAAAGATAAAATATGATCATGACTGCAAATAATTCCCAAATAAATACTGAAATTCACACAAAATCTAACCATTAATTCATTTATTAATTTTTGTAGGAGTATCTTTCATAGGTGAAAAATTACATGCTCACAGCTGCCCCTCTTTGCTTAGAAACACGAAGGGTTTTTTGGCAAAGATAAAGTGAGCAGTTATGAACAACTTTTACCTGTTTAAATAAACCATGAGAAGCACTTTGGAAAAGTTTGACCGAACCTTGCTTCAAAGGTTGCCTACATATCCTTGGCTTTAAAGGAATCAGGTCAGTGTAGTTCTGAGAATTTTGGTAGCCGGGACTACCGGATAGCTGTGATTTTACTGCGGTTGTTGCTGCTGTTACTGCTGATGAGCTCCTTATTACACCAAAGTAACAAGACAAAAAGACTAACTAAGCCTATCAGCTACTAGTTACAAGATCCTTATCTATATACTCTAAAACTGGGTCTTGAGTCTGGGCTAGTTCTTTTGCCGACTCCGACCTGGATCTTGATGCTTGATAGCCGTAGATGCTAGTTTTATCTTATCGTCCTTCGGATCAAGGCAGGATATACAGAACGGATGACTTCAATCTCGTCCTGAATAGTTCACGTCTTCCCTACTTCTGCACTTTGGGTTCAACCTTCTCTTAATCTCTTTTATTCTAGATTGAAACTCCTTCTTTTGGTTGCCTCGAATCCATTTCCCTAAAGTATAATCTACGCAACATCAAGAACAAACGAAAAAAATTTTCTGCTCAGTTTTCACTAGGAAAATTTTGTGAGTTATTGTAATGAAATCTATACTACTTTATTATTGAAAGCGATGAAAAGTTGGGAATGGTGCACCCGGAGTGAATGTAGACTAGGGGGTGGATACCTTATGCCTGAAAGTAAAATAAACTAGGGATTGGAGACCCTATGTTGACAAAATCGACATGTTATGCCATCGTCAGAAAATATTGCCAGGTTATGCCGGCGTCAGGAGAAAATCAACAGGTTATTCTGCTGACAGAAAAAGATCACTAGGTTATGCCGGCGTCTGGGAATGATCAACAAGTTATGATGTTGCCAAAAGAAGATCACCAGGTTATGCTGGTGTTGGGAGAAGATCAACAGGTTATGTTGTTGTCAAAAAAATATCACCAGGTTATGCTGGTGTATGGAAAGGTCAACAGGTTATGCTGTTGCCAGGAAAAGAGATCATCGAGTTATTCCAGTGTCTGGAAAAGATCAACATATTATGCTGTTGTGGGGAAAAGATTACCAGGTTATGCTGGTGTCTGGAAAAGTCAACAGGTTATGCTGTTGCCAGGAAAAGAGATTATCGGGTTATGCCAGTGTCTGGAAAAGATCAACAGGTTATGCTGTTATCGGGAAAAGATTACTAGGTTATGCTGGTGTCTGGAAAAGTCAACAGGTTATGTTGTTGCCAGGAAAATAAATCACCGGGTTATTCCGGTGTCGGGAGAAGATCAACATGTTATACTGTTGTCAGGAAAAGATCACCAGGTTATGCTGGTGTCTGCTAGGGAGTGGGACATTATGTTGGAAGAATCATCGGATTATGCCGGCATTACTAGGAATTGAGATCCTAAGTTGGAAAAATCATCGGTTTATGCCGGCATCAACTAGGGAGTGGGACCCTATGTTGGCATCAACTAAGGAATGAAATATCCTATGTTGGCATCGAGTTATGTCGCCATCAGGTTATGCTGGCATCAACTATGGAGTGGAGACCCTATGTTGGAATCAACTAAGGAATGGAATATCCTATGTTGGCATCGAGTTATGTGAGCATCAACTAGGGAGTGGAAACCCTACGTTGGCATCAACTAAGAAACAAAATATCATATGTTGGAAAAGGTGTAGCTAGGGATTGGAGGTCCTATACTACTTTAGGTTTGAATTGTTTTCAACATCATTTCTTCTTCCTATTTTGGGTATTTTCAGAAAATGAGTAAAGGCAGGAAAGAATTTTAGAGGGAACTTTCGTTTTGGGGTTGTCGTCGCAAAGCCGCTTCTAGCCCTCGCGCATTTTCTTTTGGTTGCACCTGCTTCTTGCAAGGTTACTTTTTATTTACACCTGTTTTCTTCAAAATAAGAACAATTGTCAGTTTGAAACGGTGGTTTGGCTTTGGGTCTTTATCATTTCAACTTGATTGATCTTGACCCATCTTTTGACGAAGATCTCAACTGCTTGCTTGCTGGGGATTGGGTTTCATTTTTAATCTCGAGGATCTTGGCTTTCCAGATTTTACTATGGCAATTGGTCGCGTGAGACCCAGCATTCTGACTTTGTTTGCTTTTGTAGGTCTTTCACTTTTTGACTTGTTTTCCTTTTGGATTTCGGAGCATTGGTGAGATTTTGGCTCCTCGAACTTAACCTTTTCTTTGTTTCGCCTTTAATGGCCCTTCATTTCAAATTCAAAGCTTTTGGAGTACTTCGGCTTTTCAAACTTCTGCCGAGATGGTTAAACATGTCGGACCAGATCTTTCAACTTACTTTGCCTTTATAGGCATTTTAATTTGATTTTCTCCTCTCAAGGGTTTTGAGTTTGAAACATCGGCTGTTGTGGCCAGTCAGGATCGACTCGATGCCCCTGATGAGGCTAGGTGCCTTTTGCATATTAGCCCGTGTCAAATGAGAGCGCTGTAAATCAGTTTTGCCATCCTTTCTTTGTCTTACTTTAGGAATAGATTTAGACCAAAAGGAATTGAAAGAAAATAAACAAAGGAACAAGGAAAAATGACTTTAGACAAGAAATATCCCTTTCGGGGGAAGGAAAGAAGGACTTATCTGGAGTGTATGCGGCCTTCAATGAACATGAAATGCCTCTTGGACTGGATGTTCGATCTATGTCAAACATCTAACTCTCAGGAATTCACCACGACTATTATCCCGAGATTGAGAAACCTTGCCCCAAACTGTGTCCATGTCAGTGACCCATTATCCTTTTCGATTAGCGGTGCCCTTTGCGGGTTTTCACTGACTAACCTCTCTCATTTCTCTTCTCACCATCACCTTGTAGTGCTCTTTGCGAGTTTTCACTAACAAGACTCTCTTGTTTTCAATTTCTCTTCTTACCATCGCCTCATGGTGCCCGTGTGGGTTTTCACCGATGAGACTCTCTCATTTTATTTCTCTCATTTGTTTGTATTGGATCCAAACCACTGTATCCTCCAATTTTAGAAATCTTTGACGATTGATCTGAAGGGCTTGAACAAGATTTTGGTGAAAGAATTTGAATTGAATTTACAACTTTGGGACCTTTTAGGCGAAAACATCGCCGAACATATCACAACATTTGCCTCGGCTTAAAATCTTGGGGAAATGTGGAATTTTATTTTGGTGTGACTAAAACCCATAGAGAGGATGCCTACGTATCCTTTTGGAATCAAGTCGAACGTAGTTCAGGGAAACATTTTTGTTTTCTTTTGGTTTTTGATATTTTTTTTTATTTTGGTTCCAAGGAGGGTAATGAAAGAAGAATAAACGGCTCAACATTGTTACAAAAGTTGATAGTGTTTGGGGTAGCGTGAATGAAAGCCTTTGTCATTTCGATTGGGGAGCATCAACATCACGAAAAGTTCAAACATAGTACCTTTTGACTGCATCTGCATTGACAGCCATTTCGGGGTCATTTCCTTCAATATCCTCTAAGTACGATTCTCCTTTTGGTAACAATTTTCTTATTATGTATGGACCTTTCCAATTTGGGGCGAATTTTCCTTACGCCTCTTCATGGTGCGGGAGGATATGCCTTAGGATGAGTTGCCCCACTTCGAAATTCCTAGGCCGCACTTTCTTGTTATAAGCGGGGGCCATTCTTTGTTGGTACAACTGCCCGTGACAAACTGCGACCATTCTTTTCATATCGATCAGAGTTAACTGTTCCAATCGGGTTTTGACCCATTCATCATCCTCAATCTCAGCTTCAACAATGATCCGAAGGGAGGGAATTTCAACTTCTGGAGGTATTACGGCTTCAGTGCCATAAACCAACAGATAAGGCGTAGCTCCAACTGATATGTGCACGGTTGTGCGATATCCCAATAACGCGAAAGGCAATTTCTCGTGCCATTGCCTAGAAATTTGGATCATTTTTCCGAGGATTTTCTTGATTTTCTTATTTGCTGCTTCAACAGCACCATTGGCTTTGGGCCGATAAGGGGTGGAATTACAGTGTGTGATTTGAAACTGTTCGCGTACCTCCCTCATCAAGTGACTGTTTAGATTTGCGGCATTGTCAGTAATGATGGTTTTTGGAATGCCAAAACGACAGATGATGTTGGAGTGCACAAAATCCACCACTGCTTTCTTAGTGACAACTTTGAATGTGACTGCCTCGACCTATTTTGTGAAATAGTCGACAGCAACCAAGTTAAATATGTGCCCATTTGAAGCTCTCGATTCGATTGGCCCAATGACATCCATTCCCCAGGCAACGAACAACCAAGGTGCTAACATGGGATGTAACTCTGAGGGTGGTGCATGAATCAGGCCGCCATGTATTTGACACTGATGGAACTTTCGGAAAAAACTGAAGCAATCCTTTTCCATGGTCATCCAGTAATATCCTGCCTGCAGAATTTTCTTTGCAAGGACGTATCCGTTCATATGGGGACCACATACCCCTGAATGCACTTCGTTCATAATCTTTTCAGCTTCTTTGGCATCTACGCACCTTAACAGATTCAGATCAGGAGTTCTTTTAACAACACCTCTCCACTTAAGAAGAAACTGTTGGCGAGCCTTCTAAGGGTTCTCTTTTGATCTCCATTGGCCTGCTCCGGGTATTCTTTTGTTTTCAAAAATCTTTTAATATCATGATACCATGGTTGGATATCGGGTTCTACTTCAACTGTATTACAATAACCACGTCTTTCCCGGATTTGAATCTCCAACGGGTCAATATGGGCATTTCCTGGATATGGAAGCATTGCAACTAAGGTAGATAATGCATCGGCCAACTCATTGTAGAATCGAGGAATATACTTGAATTCGACGGATTTGAATCGCTTGCTGAGATCTTCCACATGTTGTCGATATGGAAGAAGCTTGATATCTCGAGTTTCCCATTCACGTTGCGATTGTTTAATGATCAAGTCAGAGTCCCCATGATTAAAAATTCTTCTACATCCATATCAATTGCCATGTTCATGCCCATTATGCAAGCTTCGTATTGAGCAGTGTTGTTTGTACAAAAAAACCGAAGATGGGCGGTGGCTTGATAGTGCTATCCTGTGGGCGAAATCAAGACTGCCCCAATCCCAACACCCTTTGCATTTACCGCTCCATCAAAGAACATTTTTCAGGTGTTGGTGTCTTCTAGAATTACTTCTACTGAATTTACTTCCTCATCAGGGAAATAAGTGCTTAAAGGTTGGTATTCATCATCAACCGGGTTTTCAGCCAAATGATTAGCCAAGGCTTGGGCTTTCATGGCAGTGCGGGTGACATAAACAATCTCGAACTCCGTGAGCAGAATTTGCCACTTGGCTAGCCTTCCCGTGGGCATCGATTTTTGGAATATGTATTTTAGAAGGTCCAACCGAGTTATGAGATATGTGGTATAGGCTAGCAAATAATGTTTGAGCTTCTGAGCGACCCAAGTTAAGGCATAACAAGTTCTCTCCAGCAGAGTGTATATGGCTTCATACCCAGTAAATTTCTTGCTCAGATAATAGATGGCTTGCTCCTTCTTCCCGGTTGCATCATGTTGCCCGAGGACACGGCCAAAAGAATTCTCCAAGATGGTCAGGTACAAGAACAAAGGTCTCACGGGTTCAGGTGGGACCAACACTGGTGGATTTGACAAATATTCTTTAATTTTGTCAAAAGCTTCTTGGCATTCATTTGTCCATTTAATCGCTGCATCTTTCTTTAGCAGCTTAAATATGGGCTCACAGGTGGTTGTAAGTTGTGCAACGAACCGGCTGATGTAGTTTAATCTTCCCAGTAAACTCATGACTTCTTTCTTAGTTTTAGGAGGCGGCAGATCTTGGATAGATTTTATCTTTGTTGGATCTAATTCAATGCCTCTTCGACTGACTATAAACCCCAAGAGTTTCCCGGACGGAACACCAAATGCATATTTAGCAGGGTTCAATTTCAAGTCATACTTGCGTAGCCGCTCAAAGAATTTTCTCAAATCTCAAACATGGTCTTCTTGTGTTCTGGATTTAATAATTATATCATCAACATACACCTCGATTTCTTGGTGCATCATGTCATGGAAGATGGCAGTCATGGCTCTCATAAAAGTTGCCCCGGCGTTCTTTAAACCGAAAGGCATGACCCCGTGACAATAGTTTCCCCATGGTGTGGTGAAAGCCGTCTTTTGAGCATCCTCTTTATCCATCAGGACTTGATGATACCCAGCATAACAATCTACAAACGACTGTACCTCATGTTTGGCACAATTGTCGATAAGGATATGTATGTTTGGTAACGGGAAGTTATCCTTGGGACTCGCTTTGTTCAAATCCCTGTAATCAACACATACTCGGATCTTACCGTCCTTTTTTGGTACTGGGACTATGTTAGCTAGCCATGTGGTCTATTTGACTACTCGGATTACACTGACTTTTAATTGGTTGGTAACTTCTTATTTAATTTTTTCGCTGATGTCTGTTTTGAATTTTCTTTGCTTTTGTTGGACAAGTGGATGATCGGGGTAAGTTGGAAATTTGTGCACCACTAAATCAACACTCAGTCCGGGCATATCATCGTAAGACCATGCAAACACATCTTTAAATTCAAACAAGAGTTGGATCAATGCATCTCTAGTTTTTTCCTCGGCGTGAATGCTTATCATGGTTTCTCTGACCTCTTCTGAATTGCCCAAATTGATTGGCTCGGTTTCATTTAGGTTTGGCTTAGGCGTATTCTCAAATTAGTCCAATTGTCGATTTATTTCTCTAAAAGCCTCATCTTCATCATATTCGAGCTCTTGATTCATTATTTCACAATTAGATGGCATTTTAGGATCTAGGTATGAAGTCCGCAATCATGTCATGTTATTTAAAGCCGCATTATTAGGACTGGAAAATAAGAAAAATAACAAAATCAAAAAGGATAACACAATAATATCCATACACGATGAAATATTAATTTCATTTCATTGAATTTAAAAAATACCAGGGTTTTACATTGGAATTTAAAAGATAGTAAAATTAAAAACACTCGAGTTACACCCTGAAATAACTCAGAGTGTAGAAAGGATGGAAAAATATGAACTATCGAGATTCCTTCCTGACTGGGAAGGGAGTAGCTTCCCAATTTTGCAATTTGGCATTTGGTCTAATATATTGTACCTCAACGGTGCTCGAGCCTTTTCCCGACTAAACCATGTGGACTTCATAGAGCATTTGCCTCATTGCTTCACAGATATCCTCAATTTCCTCGGTCGTAAAGGCCTCTTCGTCCTTTTCTATGTCCTTTGGCTTAAAAAATGATTTGGCGAGGTGCGGAATTGGCTGAGGCAAAACCCACCCATCTCTCTTAGGTTTTTCAGCCCATTCATCATCGGCGTTGGTAGCTTGAAAACCTATGCCAAAGAATTTCTTGTTGCCAGGCAACATAACGGGTTCTGTGATGCCCTGTAAAGATGCCCCAAGCCCTTTCCCGGACTTGTATCCGTGTTTGATTATTTCACCGGAGAACATGATTGATTCGCTCGACAAACAGGGTTGAGGGCATGGATTTCCTTCCTCGCACTTATCAGCAAGCACAATTTCAAAAATCTGGTAAACAATGTGTTGACTTCCTTCTCTTGTCTTAAGACAAAGGACCGACGGGTCCCTGTAGATTGACTGTTCATCTTCTCCATGGACAACTATCTCTTGGTTCTCATATTCAAACTTGACCATTTGATGGAGGGTAGAGGGTACGGCTCCCGCAACATGGATCCAGGGCCTTCCTAGTAGAAAGTTATAGGAAGTGTCCATGTCCAGAACTTGGAACGTTATTTCAAAATCCACAGGGCCAATGGTTAGGATTAAATTAATTTCTCCTATAGTATCCCTTTTGATTCCGTCGAAAGACCGGACACAAACATTATTTGGCCTGATCCTTTCAGTCCCAATTTCCATTCTTTGCAATGTTGACAGAGGGCAAATATCTACCCCGGATCCGCCGTCCAGCATGACCCTTTTTACATAATAACCCTCACACTTGATTTTTAAGTGCAAATCCTTGTTATGGGCAGCTCCTTCGAGAGGTAAGTCATTTCGGCTAAAAGAGATTCTGTTGACTTCAAAGAACCGCTCTGCCATTCTTTCCAGTTGTCCAACCGTAGTTTCGATCGACACATATGCCTCATTTAGGATCTTTAGAAGTACTTTTTGGTGCTCTATTGAACTCAATAACAGAGACAAGAGTGAAACCTGGGCAGGAGCCTTTTTGAGTTCATCAATCACAACATACTCCGATGTTTTCATTTTTCGAAAGAATTCCTCGGCTTCTTCGGTAGTAACAGGATGTTTGAGGGGGAAACCTTTCTGTTTAGCTTTGTTCAACTGTTCTGGGTCATGATACTTCCCAGATGGGTTTGTTTCATTCAGTTCCCCTCTGACTTCCTTCCCTTTATAGGTGATCAGTGTCTGATTATAGTTTCAGGGGATGGAAGTAGTATCTTTATTGGAATTTGTGGCCTACGACTAATGATCAAAGGCTCATCCAGTTTTGGTGAGATGACTGGACCTTTGGCCACATACATCCCCTTTGGTACATATATTCTTGGCTAAATTTGATCCCAGCTCTAATCTCTTTGGAGGGCTCAACATGAGCAGCCTGTTTCTGGGAGCTCTTGGGACGTAGAGGACGGCTTCTTTGGTTGGTGGTACCTCTCTCTCTACTTACTTAGCCTTTTATTCATTCTGGGTGGTAGGCTTTGTTTTCTTTTCATCCCTTACCGGTTTTGCCATCATTTTAGATTTCTTTCTGTGTCTGCGATGTCAATGATGGACTTCAATGCAGGATCAAACTCCTTGTCCTCGCCAGTCATTCCGATGACGGGCTCGTTGTTGTGGGCTGACAATGGATTGTTTGTTACATTGGGAACTTCCTCGTCCCTCATGACTACCTGTTTTTGTTCAATTAGGCTTTCAACTACTCTTTTGAGAGTCCAATAGTCCTCAGTATCATGCCCTTCTGCCCTCGAAGGATAGGCATACCTGGTACCTGGCATGTACGATGGAGATTCTGGATTCTTCCTGTTTGGAGGCATAGGCTGCAAAAGACCCATCTGAACCAATTTTGAAAAGAGGCTAGAGTATGACTCACCAATGGGCATGAAGTTGGTTTTTCTGGGTGGTTCACGGGGATGGTTGTTGTATTGGTAGTTGTTCTAGGGAGGACGTGGATTATATGGAGCTTGGTTAGGATGGTTATTTCTGGGAAGTGGAGCTCTGTTCTGATTGTATTTTTGTTGTGGCTGTGGGTACGACTGAGAATTCATTACTGCGTAGGGATGGGGAGGCATAGCATATGCTGCGTCTTGATGAGGAAAATGGTTGTGAAGCTCTAGGAGATGGGCCTGGATAGTCCCGAGGTCGTCGGGAACTTCTTAGGCTTGATGCCATCATGACTCCCTCTTCTTTATTCTTCCTGCTTGCTAGGCCTCCCGAGCCGCTCTGAATGGCTTGGGAGGTGGCTCTCAGGGCTGACTGACTCAAGATACGACCCGTTTTTAAGACATTTTCTACCATTTCATCAATTTTGATGGCCTCCGCCAACGGTTTGCCCATGGCAGACATTATATTTTGAAAGTAATTGGCCACTTAGGCCTACAGGAAAACACCGTCCATTTCGGTCTCATCCATATGAGATTTTACTCTGGACGCCTGTTCACGCCATTTGATGGCGTATTCTCGGAAGCTTTCAGAAACATTCTTCTTGAGGTTGGATAGAGAATTTCTGTCTGGAGCTATATCCATGTTGTATTGAAACTGTCTCACAAAGTCCCGAGCTAGATCATCCCATATGTGCCAACGGGAGATGTCCTGATCAATATACCATTCTGAGGCGATTCCACCAAGGCTTTCTCCAAAGTTGTAACGACCCGGCCGGTCGTTCCGAGAGTGTAGCCCCGTTTCCCCCGTTTCTACTTCATTATATATGGTTCATCTTCACATAGTGTTGGGTCGGTTGGTTCGGGTTCGGAGTAGTCGTGGTAAGAACTGAGACACTTAGTCTCTTAAAATTGGCTTAATAGTTGGAAAAGTCAACCGAAAATTGACTTATTGGTAAACGACCTCAGAATGTAAATTTTATGGTTCCTATAGCTTTGTTAGGTGATTTGGGACTTATGAGTGTGTTCTGAATGAAGTTTTGATGTCCGGTGTGGAATTAGGCTTGAATTGGCGAAAGTTAGTTTTTGATGATTTCCGGTTGATAGTGGAAAATAGGCTATCAGGGTTAGAATGGAATTCTGGAAGTTGGAGCAGGTTCGTAATGTCATTTTGGATATGTGTGCAAAATTTCAGGTCAATTGGACGTGTTTTGGATGGTTTCGGTATCTTTGGCAAAATTTAGAAATTTCAAAGTTCATAGGCTTGGATTTGATGTGATTTTTGTGTTTTTGCATTATTTTTGGTGTTTCGAAGGCTCGACTAAGTTTTAATGATGTTATGGAGTGTGTTGGTAGGTTTGGTTGATGTCCCAGGGGCCTCGGGTGTGTTTCGTGTGGTTAACGGAGTGTGTTTGGCCTTAAAAGGACTGTTATTGCTCCTGTATTTTCTTGATCGGGTTTCCTTGTATGCGACAGCAATGGTGAGGCTGCGATCGCATAAGGTTGGTTGGTGAGGCAGCAAAAATTGTGTTATGCGATCGCAATTTATGGTCCGCGATCGCGTAGTGGGAGGAGGCAGAACAGTGCGGTCGCGTGAGGCTTGTTGCGATCGCACTGTGTGGGCGCGTGTGGCAGTAAGGTGATGGAGTTGCTCTATGCGATCACATAGAGCTAGTCGCGATCGTATTGCTTTAAGGATTTGTCTTACGCGATCGCATAGGTGTTTCTGCGATCACATAGGATTAGTTTGGTTGGGCAGAATTTTATTTTTCGTGACCGCGTGCCTTTTTCCGCGATCGCACAGAGTAAAAGTCTGGGCAGACAGTTTAATTTCTAACTTCGGGGGTTCTTGGCCGTAACTCATTTTTCCATTTGAGAGCTCGGGGGAAGGAGATTTTGGACGAGATTTTCAGTGGGATTCTTGTGGTAAGTGTTCTTCAATCATTTTTGGTTTAATTTCATGAATTTGTCTTGATTTTCACCATGCAATTTGAGGAATTAAGTAGAAAAATTGAGGAAAATGGGAGGAAAATTTTGGAAATTTCTTTTGGTGATTTGAGTAGACAATTGTGGTCCGATTTTGATGTTCTTGGTATGTAAAGACTCGTGGGAGGATAAGGATTCTTGTGGCATAAATTTTATCGAATTCCGAGATGTGGGCCTGGGGCTCGGGTTTGGCCGAATTTCGAGAATCGTGTGTAAATTGATATTTTTTGATTGAGTTTTGTTCCTTTAGCGTATATTGATGATGTTAATCTAATTGTGATAGATTCGGAGCATTTGAGAGTCGATTTGAGGGGCAAGAGCATCGCGGATTAGTACTTTGGCCCTGGTGGAGGTAAATAATGGCTATAAATCTTATCCTGAGGGTATAAAACCCCAGACTTTGTATTTCTCAATGTTTTTAGAATGGCGCACATGTCGGATGACGATTATGTGGCGTGTACTGATTTTTGGATTGGACTTGGTCCTCTCCGCGGCAACTAATGAGTTGCGTATTTTTACTATAAATCATATGTTAAATTGTGTTCTAAAACTATTGATATATTTGGGCTATAAGCCATGTTTGGGCCTCGTGCCGACTAGTTTGGACCCCTTGGGGGATTTTTACTGCTATTTCCTCACTGTTTATTTATGATTTACACTCAGTCATGTTATGTTTAACTGATTTCGAAACTCAGCCTTATTTACACTATTTTGAGATATAAAATGATTCTTTTGGGTCGAGTACCTCGTTTTACTGATACGCCCGAGGGGCTTTTGAGAGGTTCTTACTTAGTGAGGCCGAGGGCCTGATTGTGAGGATATGATACGCCATGAGGTGGCTTGATATTAGCGCTTGGGCTGAAGGAGCCCCTCCGGAGTCTGTACACACCCCAGTGAGCGCAGGTACCTACTGAGTGCGAGTGCCGAGTGCCAAGTGACGAGTGATTGGGAGGCATGAGTGACTGTGAGGTATGCCCGAGGGGCTGATTATGAGTTACTGTGAGGTATTCCCGAGGGGCTGATTATGAGTGACTGTGAGGCATGCCCGAGGGGCTACTTATGATTTTACCATTTTCACTCTGCACTTATGAAATATGTTTTGCCCGAGGGGATTTTTATGACATTTATCATTTTTACACTAAACTTCTTGAAAGTTATGTTGACACTATGGCAAGTATATTTCCAAATAATTTTATTGAAATTCGCTTTTAAGCGTGACGATTTAACGTATACATTGTTGGAAAGAAAGGGTGTACTTATTGTGAAATGATGATTTGATTTATGTGTTTCTTACTGCTCTGACCTGATTTATTTTCATTACTACTGAGTTGGCGTACTCACATTACTCCCTTCACCTTGTGTGCAGATCCAAGTGTTAGGGCAGAGTGAGTTGTGTATCTATTCCAGAGATCTTCTCGGAGATTTTGCGAGGTAGCTGCACGCGTCCGCAGTCCTGCTATCTCCTGCTTACTATTATAGAGTTTATTCCTTTCTTTTAGTTGTATATCATATGTAGATGCTCATGACAAGTGACTCCGGGATCTCGGGGGTTGTATTTAATATTCGGTATAGCTTTAACTGTTTTAAAAATGTTTAAAAGAAACTTTTATGGGTTATCAGTTTAGTAAAGATGTAAATGGAAGCTTATTACGATTTGAGTGTAGTTTTAGCTGGCCTAGTTCCACAATAGGCGCCATCACGACTGACTTAGATTTAGGGTCGTGACAAGTTGGTATGCCATCAACAACTCTTCTTTTCCCCATGCCCCTCTCAATTGATTGCAATATCGTTTCAAATGGCGATCAGGTCTCCATGCCCGTCATACTTTTCAAATTTTGGTGATTGGAAACCCACGGGCAGATGTGCAGGATGAAACATGCATAGGTCGACATAAGATACGCTCTTTTGGCCACTCAGGCCCTGTATGTTTTTCAAGCTTTGCTCAAGACTTTTCATTTTCCGCGTCATCTCCTCTTGTTCGAGATTTCTCAAGATTCTCTCCTGTTCCATAGGAAATTCAGGTTGTGGATGCTGCGGATAAGAGTTCGGGGTGACTCGGGTAGTATCCAGTTGGAATTGGGGAGCTTGAAAAGTGAAATTTGATGGCTCAAAGCTCTGTCGTGGCAATGTTGGTTGCGTCATACCGGCAGGTGGCGACACGGTAAATATAACAGATGGTTCTAGAAGACGGTGCCTGGGGGAGGACCTCAGAAGGCATTCCGGTGAAGTTTGATGTCATAGCAAGGAACCCAAATGGTATGAACAGGTTAGGTGCTGAAATTGGAACATTAGTGGTCCCTCCTGTTCTTGGGATCAACTCAGGGAATCCGGGGATAGCACTAGGCGGCTCCCTGCCATTAGACCAAGCATCCCATATTTCTAACATGCGGCATCTCAGCCTCCTATTCTCTTCGGCAAATGCTGATTCTGACCGTGGGATAACCGATGCGGGGCTATCCTCAGGTTCGACAATAGACAGATGAATTTCAGATGCCATTGCAACGCTTCCTTTGGACCTTGTAAAATAATGGTGTGTCGCTAGAATACCACCGCAAATACCAACCACCTTAAAAGTAAGAACCTTAAGAGCGTAGACAGCAAACAAGTTAGTTTGAGATATTAACATATAGGGAATCACACGTTGGGATGCAATGCTCCTAAGCAGTCAAAAGTTTTCTAAAATGTTTGTGACGGCTGTGTGTTTCATCCCGGCTTTAATGTTTCGCTCTTTTATTTCTTTTTTAATTTCTTTTTCTTTTTTAGGGTTATGATCGAATCTTATGTGGATTTCCTACGTATCATGATGCCGCATGAATAAGATCAACACGTAGTTCAAGAAATAGATACTGAGTAACAAAGTGCAATGTTCATTTCATTACTACAGATAACTCTTTTTGTTTTTCATCACAAGTAATTTAAAGTACTGACAACCATAAAAAGAAACAGTACAAATTCCAAACAAACAACGAAACAACTTAAACTTATGGAAAGCAATAAGATACAGACTTGAAAAACTAAAAACATCAAAAGTAAATGAGGGCTTTTGTTGGTCTTCTCGGGGCATGTGGTGCATTGGCTGGTCTTTGTGCAGGCCTGTGTGCAATGTCTCCCTGAAGTCGGTCCAAATAATTCATCACCTGGTGGACGAAAGTCATCATAGAGGCAAAAAACATGGATGTAGTCATGCTTTCGCATTCGTGACATTTTGCCACGACATAGTCGGCTATTTCTTTGATCCTGGTTCTGATGACCCCTTTCTCCTGAAGCAGGCACCCAATTTGTTGTGCCAGGATTCCAATACTTGGGCATTTGCATTGTTTTGGTCCTGTAGTTGTTGCACTATTCCTTCCAATTGGCAAATTAGTGATAACAATGTTCCCTTTCTGCTTTAAAATATTTGATCTGTTGGACCATTTCATTTCCCATGGCAAATAATTTTTCCTTTAAGATTGAAATTTCTTTGCCCTATTTCTGCCTCAAATGATGAGCATGTTCTTCTGCCCCCTTTGCTAACTTTGTTTGGGCATCTAGCAGGTCCTTTTCAGCTTTAGTCAAATCAAACGCATACTTATGAACCTTCATCCTCAGGTTGATGATGATTTTTTCATCCCTTTCACTTCTCACCGGTGTTTCAGCGGCTATTTTCAAACTCCGGAGTTGGGCACGGAGCGCCTCGTTCTCTCGGGTTAACTTTCTTTTTTCGCCTTCAACTACCTGTGCTTGTAACCCATTGTCAAATTCAAAGTTCCTCAATTTCTCTTTCAGAGCATGGATGGTGTCCTGATATTCCCTTTCTTTTTCTCCCCAAGCTAACCTTTCTTGAATCTTATCATCGAAAGCTTGAACATGAGGCCTTTCCGACTCGGGTTCTGGTTCTTCATTAATGCAATTTCTTTTTCCAAACCACGTTGCATGACCCGGATCTACTTCACCTTTGGCCAGGTCAGGCACTTGAGTATCTTCTTTCAAATACCGACACCCATTCCAATTTTGTTGAATCAAGGCTTCGGGTAATGGAGCTTCAGGGTGCAATTCAATAACCTGGGTACTCAAGTCTTCATCCTCCGGTACTATTTGATACCGACCGAACTGCCTCAAGAGATTTTGGGGTGCATAGGGTTGGACACTTTTCAGGCCCATTAATAGCAAATGATTTCTTGTAGCCAACAAGTGTATGACCTCTCTGACAGGCAGTCATCCCAGGGTCCACTCTATCTGATTTGCCCGTAAAGTTCTCAGATGGTCGATCCAAGCTTCAACTCCCTCCGGTGAATTGTAATCTTTTACTCTTTCTTCATAGCTTTCGATGGAATTGGTTTTGTCAGGACCATAGCTCATGAATTTCGGGTGATGACGAAGGTGTTCGACTAGCCACATTTGGAGAATAATGTTGCAACCTTCGAAGAATGTTTCCCTCGACTTGCACGGCGTTAAAGCCCGGTAAATATCAGACAATATGAGTGGAGCTAGAGTGTGATCCTTTTTCTCAGTCAAAACTTGGGAAATTCTAGCCACACGAACATCAATGTTCCCTTTTGCATTTGGAAAGACCATTACACCTAGGAATGCCACTATGAACGCTATTCGGCGGTGAATTCTCCAGGTATCCTTGTCTTGTTTGTTGTTTAGCCCCTTTTCATGTGTTTCGAACCCGTCTGGAAAGCCATATCTAGAGTGCAAGAAAAAGAACGAGCAACAGCCATCAACTACCCGGCTCTTTCTGAGTTGTTTGCTGATGGATAGGAAATCAAATAAACGGCGCACTGACATGGGCCTTGGGAAGATGAGTTGTTGGTTCCTTAAATTCTGACAAAAACCCGTATACCCTGCTATTTCTTCCAGGGTAGGAGTGAGCTCGAAACCTGAGAAACATAATACATTATGAACTGGATCCCAGAAGCTTACTAAGGCCTTGATTAAGTCATTTATTAGTTTAACCTTCATGATGTCAACGAGAGCCCCCAATTGCTTAACTACCCATTCTTTACCCTCATCGTCTAGGTCATGCCACCACATTCAGAGTTGTAGGGGAGCTTCCTCTACAATATTCAGTTGCGAATTCTAGACAGTACTCATTTTGCACCTGTGAAAGGGTAGGGTTAAGATTGCTTCTAATTATGAATGGAAAAGACCAACAAATTTTTTTTACAAAGACCAATTTTAATTTTCAAAAGACAACTCTCCTAAAAGGTGGCTATTTGCGCAACATTGACCAAAACGATCATTTTTGCAAAAGTATCCCCTTGCTTACTTTTGAATAAAGTTTTGAGGCCGAGGCGGAGTACTTTTCTAGGAAAAGTGACAGACACGTCTGTTTTTAACAAAAATAGCCCTTCAACAATGTAGAGTATTCTAAGGCTATTTTGGCAAGAACGGTACAAGACTTCACCAAAGCTGGATCGGTTTTATATGAACTTATATTTTTGTTTATTTTTTGAAAAGTGGGGTCGGCACCGATAAGGTTTGCCTACGTATCTCATATCCGGTGAGAATCAGACCCACGTAGTTCGGTCAGTTTTGACACAATTTAAAAAATATGATGTTGACTTATTTTGAAATCCTTTTTCTTCTCTTTTTTTCCAGAGTTTCAAGGTATTTTTCAAATATCAGGGTTTTCGAAACTGGTAAATTTTCTATCCTCCCTCGCTCTTGGTTTTTCTGTTATTTTCTTTTTTAGCCGGTCAATAAATAATCCGAAACAAATAATGTACACATAGCAGGTAAGATGCATCAGGATGGTCTTTTTGTTTTCGGGTACACCTGTCCTAAATGGACCCAACCCCTGTGTTGAGTCCCCTAAGTCAAAAATGCACATGATGTGAATAAGTATTACTACTAGGGATCCGACATGAGGTTTTGTCATTCTAGGTTTAAACCTGGGGCTTTGTTCTAGACCTGGCTTACCCGAGCGGACAACTCGAGCCGAGGTGGGAGCGACGTACCGGTAGCACGAAAGGTTATCCGGCCTAGTGGCTGATCCATCCCCATTCTTACTTGGTATGACCTCTAACAGAAAGGCGGGCCACGCGAACGTGTGCACCAATTTTTAGAAGACTCAGGAGGGATGCGTAAGAAGACAGTTTAAATAAATATCAAAGTGGTAAATAAATGACATTTAGCACATTAGGCACTGAAGGACAGTAATATCAACAATCAGAAAAGCCAAGTGAAAATCACATTAACAAACTCGAATTCTTGAACCCTGAACTAGAGATTCTGGGTTCGATCCCCAACATAATCGCCAGAGCTGTCACACCTCCTTTTTCCCGATAAGGGTGGGATATAGGGGAATTTTTCTAATTGAAGTGACATAATCAAATTTGGGACTATTTATTTAATTTTTTCAGAGTCGCCAATCGGATTTTTTATGGTGTTCCGAAACACCATTTATTTTTAATATCTCAAATCGAGGAAATTTTAACTCCCTTTAAAAAGTTGCAAACCCGAAGACCGAGTAAGGAATTTTGTTAACCCGGGAGAAGGTGTTAGGCACTCCCGAATTCCGTGGTTCTAGCATGGTCGTTTAATGATTTATACTTGGCCTAAATTTTTTAATTACTGATTCTAAAACCTATGTGCATTTTACATTTTTACCGCTTCTAATTATTCATTTGTATTATCTTAAGACGGGTTACGTATGTGTATCCCCTCTTGAATTGATGCATCAAAAATTATGTCACACGGACGTGTACATAATTCATGATACTTGATTCATTTAAAAAAATAGTCAAAGTCGCGCAAGCACATATTTTGGTTTTATTTAAAATTGGAGATCACATCACGCGAACATGTACGTAATCACGGTAATAATTTAAAATCCGCTCCTAAACGCATTTCTACGAATGTTCATTTTTTGAAACTTATTTGTGTCACGCGAACATGTACACAATTTTAAAGAATATTTGTTACTAAAAAAAGAGTTATTCAAAGTTACGTAAACGTATACTTTGATTTTTAACCTTTTGGAAAATCTTAAACATATCAATTGAAAACTCATGATAATATCTAGCTAAGGACGGGTCTAAAGTATTTTGTTATTTTTTGAAAATTATTTTTCTAAGTAATTTTTAAGATTAATATAAGGGTCATTATGTGCATTTGGGCCAGTAAAATTTTTAGAGCTAGCCACTAGTTGTTTCTAAACCTAAATAGAAGAAATTGGCCTATTATATGTATTGTAAATCTGGCCCAATCTCGTTCTAAATATACTGGGCCAGTCATGTTTTAACAATTCTAAATACACATTGTCCATCTTCGAATTTAATCCGTGCAAGAGAAAAAGTGTCAAACATAGAACAACTATGGAATTTGAATATTAAGTTAACGATATTAATGAGATGTATAATTATTTCAGGGACATACTAATTTCAGAATACAATGAAGAATTTAAGCCATTGGGCTTCACAACCCCAGGCCCATTAGCCTAGGGCCCAGGCTTATTCAGGCCTATTGGGCCATTCCATAAGTTTAGCTCGTCTCGTATGATCTTCATTTAAAAGACCTGTCAAACATGAACTCCATATTCTATTCAAGAAAACTAAAACTACTGGACATTAAATAATAAAAGGGTCCGGTCCATTATAATAATCCAGAATCAAAAGGGGAGGGATATAATTATCTCACGGTTTACATGACTAATTAAACTTAAATTATATTGAACCTATTTATAAGCAAAAATTCTAATATTCTACACTAAAGAACTCGCAATGACTGTTACAACCTTTATCTTCAGCTTTACTCAATCAACTCATACGCTATTTTTTAAACCAACCACTCAGCTACCTGCACCTCTTAACAGAACATAAAATTTGCATTTTTTGAAGTGAATCTAACCCAACTGGTGGCTAGATTCACATCTTTAATGTTGTTTCAAACATAAGACTGCTGTAATAACATCATAGTTTATAGAAATTTCAAATAGACCTAACCACAATTAAAGATGTTTATACCAACCATAAATTAGTCAAAGTTTCAGCTTAGGTAATGAATGAATACAGAGATGAGCAAACTAAGTGAAGTAGGAATCTGAAGCTTAACACACAAAGAAGAGCATAGACATTTGAGCAAGGATTTAATCAGAAAATTTCACTTAAAGAGAGGGGATAATTACATATCTAGAGATGGATAACAACAGGAAAAATGACCAAATAAAGGTCAGTGAACAAAGAAAACCAGAAATTGAACTAGCAGCAACAAGATAACAGCAACAACCAGTGTAGAATACCCAGAAACCAGCTCAAAATAAAAAAATTTTACCCCAGAAAACCACAGATAAAGAAATCAATTTTTCCGAAAAATCACAGCTAGAAGAAACCAGTTTTCAGGGTGTTTTTGGTTCGAAAAAGTAGTAATGAACAGAAGAACTCTTGAGTCTCTCCTTCAAGATGCTTTTGTGTCCATTTTGATATTTTTTAGAATTCTTCTTGTGTTTTCAAAGTAGTGTGTGTTTTCAGAAAAAATATAATCTATTGAGAGTCTGTGTGTATTTTCAGAATGTATATCTATATAAAATCTAGAATGTATATGTGTAGAATCCTCCTTTTTTCAGCAATGGGTAGTCTATATATAGGTTGCCTAGGTGAGCATCTTTTTTTTTTTAGTAATATTCCTTATCCTAAATCTGAAAAATAGTATAATTTTTAAACCTCCCTAGTACAATTGTCCTCCTTATCCTATTTTCAGCATCTTTTTATAATAGCTAGGATAGTTTTACATTTTCTAGAAACTTCCTCTACTTTTACACCCTTTTTACTTCTGAAATTTTACTTTTTACCCAGGAATTCAGATTTAATTATCTTTTCTTATTTTATTTTGGTGTTTTATCTTAATTCTAGAAGTTTCCTAGGCAGTTACAGCTGAGATTCTTGAATTATAATTCCTAAACTAGCCTAAAACACCCCTATAATTACCCTTGTATGATTCAAGGTCTGGGCCACATAGTTGGCAAATTTTGGGCCTTATTTAATTGGGCCTCCTTTGCAAAGAATTAACCATTAATGAGTTCCTGAAATCAAGTAACTCAAAACAGATTAGATAAGCTTAATTAAATTGATTAAATGGTCCTAATTAGGCAATCTGAACTTCTTAATTAACAAGGTCAGTTATGAAGCTAAGTGTTCAACTATTTTTTTAAAAAAGTAATTCAACTAACCTTGACTATAATAGTCAAGATTAATTGAAAACCTAAATGACTATCAAGGCCTAAGCTAAGTAATTCACGTTTGATGGATTAATAATTAGATTTAATTAGTTAATTAGAAATTCTCCTAAACTAATGTAACGACCCGACCGGTCGTTTTGAGCTCTAGCGCGTCGTTCAGTGGTTTGAAGTCGTGAGCAGCTTCGTTCAGGTGTTATGACTCGTGGGCGTGGTCGGAATTGAATTTCAGGAAGTTTAGAATTGATTTGGAATGAAAATTCTCATTTCATAAGCCTTAAGTTGGAGAAATCAACTAAGATTGGAATTTTGAGTAGACGACCTCCGAATAAGGATTTGAAGATTTCAGCAGGTTCTTATGATGATTTCGGACTTGGGCGTATGTTTGGATCGGGTTTTGGATAACCCAGGAGCATTTCGATGCGTATTGTGGAAGTAAGCATTTTAGAAGAATTTCAAGATTTGGGCTTGAAGTGCATTTCAGTGAGGTTGATTTCTGTTTGGGATTCCGAGTCTAGGAATAGCTCTGTATGGTGATTCTGGAGTTGGGAGCGCGATGGGAACTGAATTTGGATGTCTGTAGGTCATTTTGAGGTCATTTGGCTAAAGATAGAAATTTGAAGGTTTTTGAGAAATCTGACCGGAAGTGGAAGTTTTGATATCGAGGTCGGAATGCGATTTCGAAAGTTGGAGAAGGTCCGTAATGTCGAATATGACTTGTGCGCAAAATTTGAGGTCAATCGGACGTGATTTAATAGGTTCCGGCATCAGATGTAGAAGTTGGAAATTTCTAAGTTCATAAAGTTGGCAGTTGGGTGAGATTCGTTGTTTCAATGTTGTCTGATGTGATTTGAGGCCTCGAGCAAGTCCGCATTATGTTTTGGAACAGGTTGGTATAATTGGACGGGGTCCCAGGGGCCTCGGGTGGATTTTGGGTGATTAACGGATCGATGTTGGAAGTTGAAGAAGGCTAAAGGCTGCTGTCATCTGGTGTGACCGCACCTGCGAGGCTTTGACCACAGGTGCGAAGCCGCAGGTGCGGCTAAGGGCACCGCAGGTGTGAGTTATGGGCTGGAGCTGAAGGGGGCTGCGGTTGCGGAGGATTTGGTCGCACCTGCGGAAGAGTAGGTGCGTAGAAGGGACCGCAGAAGCGAGAAATGTTGGGTTGAGTCAGAGCCGCACCTGCGATGGAATTTCCGCAGGTGCGGAGCCACAGGAGCGGCTATTGGACCACAGGTGCGAAGAGAGGCCTGGGCAGAATCTTTTAAAAATTGGTTTATGTCATTTCTCACCCATTTTTTTTCATTGTCATGGGCGATTTTTGGAGAGAATTTCAAGGGGGATTCTCGTCAGGCATCAAGGTAAGTAAACTCCTTCTGTTTGTTAGATGAATACATGATTACATGCATGGATTAGGCGTGAAAATTGGTAGGAATTTAGGAAATATTTGAAGTAACCTCGAAAATGTAAATTTGGAAATTAGCCACGAATTTATGTATGGAATGTAGAGTAAATTGCATGATTGAACTAGTAGAGCTATGGGTAGCATGTATCTTCAAGAATTTTGGATTTCCGGGCACGTGAGCCCGAGGGAATTTTGGTCATTTTTCCGAGCGGGGTTGGGAAAGTATATAATTTGAATTTGTTGTGAGTATTAGAATGAATTTTCATTTCTTTTTTCGTTATGTGGTAGTTTCGGAGCGATGTGTGTCCGTTGGAGTCATCGGAAGGGCTTGGAAGCCGGTATTGGAATTATGGAGCGAGGTGAGTCTCCTTTCTAACCTTGTAAGAGGGAATTGTCCCCGTAGGTGTTCTATATGTTGTGTGTATTTTCTTTGGGGGCTACGTGCATACAAAGTGACGAGAGTCCGTACGTAGTGACTATTATGCTGTGTCGGGTAGTTTTAGGGCTCACATGCATGTTTTATGTGACATATATGTACCCTTAGTGTACCTTGAGTTGCTTATTATCATTGAATTTTTGTAGAAATGGGGAAAGTTGCATTTGAATTCCTAGTTGAATAATCCTTGTACAAGTATAGCCCCTACTAAGCTTATCGATAAATTCAGTATGTATATGAATATATGAGAGTCAGCACTCGAGTCGCAGGTATGATTCGCGATCGAGGGAAGCTTTATGATATTCAGTATAAGTGTGTCAACACTCGAATTGCAGGTATGATTCGCGATCGAGGGAAGCTTTATGATATTCAGTATAAGTGTGCCAGCACTCGAATCGCATGTGTGATTTGCGATCGAGGGAAGATTTACGGTAATTTGGTGATTTATGGTAATTTGGTATAAATGTGTCAGCACCCGAGTCGCAGGTATGATTCGCGAGTGGGGGAAGCTTTACGACTATTCAGTGATTACATATTCCTTCAACTCCATCCGGTTGTCTTATTCCTGTGTGCGAATGCCTAATTAGTACTGTTTCATGGATATTGACTTGACAAATATTTGGGGAACAGAAAGTGGAAGTTGTTATTTACTTTGATATTTGAGGGAATGGAAAGTGGAAATTGTTATTTACTTTCGGTATATACTTGGATTCCTGTGCTTTATACGTATTTGTTGTTCATTGTCTTACATGCCTACTGTTTCATTATACCATGTTTATATCATACTGATGGACCTTAGTGAGTGTCTAGTCGACCTCTCGTCACTATTTCTTCGAGGTTAGACAGGATACTCACTGGGTACATATATGTTTATGTACTCATACTACACTTGTTGTGCGTTTTGTTGCACAAGTACCCTCATAGCACAGTGATTGATTTGGAGACTTATACAGGTTGCATTCATCCGGAGGCGTTCCACAGTTGGCAGAGTCTCCCTCCTATGTATTTGCATTTGTTTTAAAGTCTTGTCCCAATTGTTCCTCGGACAAGTGTTGTATAATTGTATAAGTTCTTAGTAGTTGCTCATGTATTTGTGTCACCGGGTTTCGAGGATGTGTTGAGATTTATGTTACTGGATTAAATTGATTTCTAACGTATTTAATTTACAAAAAGGTATTTATTTGATTATGAAATGCAAGAAAAGGCAACGATTTCGAAAATGTTAAACAGGAAAGTATTTCAACTGATTAAGGGGTTGGCTTGCCTGACTGTGGTGTCCGGCGCCATCACAACCCATAGATTTTGGGTCGTGACAACTAATACCAACATAATCCAAATAATCCTATGCATGATTAACTAACAAATAAAAATTAAGAGGTCAAGTAAGAAATTAAATCTAAGTGAACAATTCAAACAAACTTAAGCATGCATGATTAGTACAGTTTGGAATCAACTAATTAATACAATATCAGAAATTAAATGACTATTTTAAAAAAGAAAACATTAAGGGAAGCATAACAAAGGAAAGTATGAAAATTTTTAAACTAAAATAACTAATTAACAAAACCAGAAGTTAAACATAAGCTACATAAGTCAGAAATCGAATCAAGGTCAAGTAATTCAAATAAACCTAAACATGTATGATTAACTATAACGAAAATTGATTAATTAATATGAATCAGTAGCTAATAAATTCTTTCGGCAGAGAAAACAATCAAGAGAAAAAGGATAAAGAAAATATGAAATCCTAATGTAAGAGTCAAAATCAGTTAAGTCACAAAATCAGGAATTAAACCTATAATTAAATTCAAAAACAACACATAAATAAAGAAATTAAAGTCAGGGAAGATACCTAATTTTAGCCGGAAAAGTTTGTCCGGAATTAGGTTTTTAGGTTTTCCCTTTTTTCGGTTCTTAGATCTGGAATTGGTCGAGATTGAGTGGTTTTTTGGTGGACATATTGGGATATTATGATTGAGGGGGACAGGGAGATGGCCTGGGGTTAATTTGGTTTGAATTGGAGGTGGTCCGTCGCCGTGAACCGATTTCCGGCGGCGGAGTCGGTGGAGGGTTTGAGGGCGGCTAGGGTTTGGGGTTTGGGAGAGAGATGAGAGTGGGGGTGTTTCAGGGGTAGGGGTCCATTTGGACAGTTATATAGGAAGGTGATAGGTGAGTTATGAGTCGTTAGATCAAAATAATTCAAATGCTGGGGTTAGAAGGGGGAGAAACGGGGTCGTTTTGAGGAGTGGTGGATTGGACCGGTTGGTATAGTTGGACATGGGTGTATTTTAGACTTAAGGGAGGGCTTGAGCCTAGTTTAATGGTTGTCCCAGTCTGTTTAGCCTATATATTACATATTAATTGTAACCCAATTTAATTAATCCTAATAAATCCTCTAAAATATATTAATTAATTCTAACACAATTTAATTTAATAATAATTTAACTAATGAGTTAATTTTAAAAGTAAAGCCATTAATTAATACCAATAATTATTGAAAGAACATTTTTTTGTAATTTTCTTCTAATAATGTGATTGAATTATGTAACTAAGTATTAAATTAAATCAAAAACCTAATTATGCATGATAATGAAATTTTAACTATTTTTATTATTTTTAAATTTTTTTTAAAGACAAAATATGATCATGACTGCAAATAATTCCTAAATAAGTACTGAAATTCACACAAAATCTAACCATTAATTCATTTATTAATTTTTGTAGGAGTATTTTTCATAGGTGAAAAATTACATGCTCACAAGTATGATTACTTCTGCTATGTGCTCTGGCTCTTTAAACTTATGTGCTTACTATCTATTGCTTCTAATTAACATCACTAGATCCTATTGAGTGCTATGGAAGTTGGCTGTCATAATATGTCAATTTGCTTGGTGTTTATCAGCATGCTTTTGTTTCTGATTGGTTTCATGTTTCCTTGGTTAAGGATTTCTATGTTCCTAACCCCTGCTACCCCTTATTTGTGTAGTTGTTTGATCTCAGCATGCTATGTGTCCACCTAGTGTTAACTAATGAACTAAGCTAAATCTGGGTAATATGAATCTTTGCTTTAAAACTTTGTGACTATGTCTGCTATTTGCTTGCTGAAGCCTTTGTTTTCAGAATGCTTCTAAACTGTTTTCACTTCCAAACTTTTTTCACTTCTGAATTATTTTCTTCAAACTATTTCTACTCTCTAAACACTACTTTTTCACTCCTACTCTTAGAATTATCTAAGGTCATGCCCCTCCAGTGTGAGCACTGCCTAGGAGTCCATGAGACGCCTCCAAACTCTGACACACTGGGGCTGGCTCTTTCACACTGCACAAAAACTGTTTTCTTTAAAAGATCCTTGGTGCGAGCATTGCCCGGGGTCCCTAAGGCCCTTGGGAACTTTGACGCACCAGGATACTCTCTTGGACACTATGAGATATTGGTACCTTGGATTTGGTTGAAGGCCTGGTCCTCCAGGTTTACTTTTGGGCCTATCCAAGATCCCTATAGTATAGTATTATCTATTCTGTGATTCATTTATCGAATGGTCTGTAATAGTAATTCTTGTATCAGATTTTGGCGATATTAGTAAAATAGGAGGAACTTTTATATATGTTTTTTTGGGGAAATCGAGTAGAAATAATGCTCCTAGGATTATTGTGATTATATATACATTAGAAACCATGCTTGTAAGATTGTTTTGTGCATTAGAAAACAAGCTTATGGGTGCATCATATCATTTGTCCTAAACTTTTGCTTTCTAAAGTTCTGCATACTCATGTCTGCTTAGAAATCCTGTCACTAGGTTGTTATTAATTCTTCCTAAAATCATGATCATTCTCTTATGTGCATTAGAAACCATGTTTTAGGACTTTTATTGCACTCACATAAATACCATGCCTAGATCGCATAAAATCAATAGCAACCATGTCTATAAGGGTAAGTTTAAAAGCAGTCCCAACACCTAGACAACACTTATATAAATGTATAAAATAAGTTCTGTAATGTTCAACACCTAGACAACATGCCTATAGGACATAATGAACTCAAACTGCCTGCTTATCGCTTGTTAGTATTAAGATTCTGATTAAAAATTAGATATCATGCCTATAGGACATCTCAGATCCACGCCTAGGCAAGTCTGTAGGATAATTGAAATCTTGCAAATTGTAAAACTATGTCGTGCTTAACTATTTGCGAACTTCTCAGATTCAGCAAGTCCTAAAATCAGTAGGCAAACTGATTAGGTCTCCACTGCCTCGCTTTAACACAATGCTGCATATATTCTGTTTGTTATGCTCACCTAGATATCTTGCTTTAGGACTCTTAACGTATCTGAAATACTGTTGTTTGAGACGTGCAACTGAATGCTTGTTTGTGGAGGTAACTGTGAGCCCCCTTAATTGTTCCTTTACTTGGCAGTCCTACTTGTTTTAATTGTCGCTTAGATTTTCTCCTTAAAGCACTTTAGGAGAGTTTAGAACTGCCTTAATTAGAGGTCCTAAACACCCCCAGAGACATAAAAAGGGATGGGTAATGCACGCATACAGTATCTTTAATTAGAATCGCTTATATAACCACCAAGGGGAGGGTAATTGGGTAGTAAAGGATATGATGACATGTGCACTAATGCCACGTGTAACCCCTCTAATTGAGGAAGGTTTACCGAGTATTTCACAGAAATAATCCTATAGGCTAATAAACCTAGGACTCTTTTATTCCCGTTTTTGTAATCCATATGTATACTTAAACTGCTTTACTTGCTTAATGATTAATTCACAAATTAAGTTTGGCCGAGACCCACCGTTGTGGACCTCGAGGGGTGTCTAGCACCTTCCCTTCAATGTAATTTCAAACCCTTACCCAATCTCTGGTAATGTAAACTGGTTCATGAGTTACTTGCATTAGGTTCCCTAACGCACCTTAAATTCGTTAGATGGCGACTCTTCAATTTCCATCCCCCTTTCCCAAAAAATGAAAGGAGTTGTCCCAAAAAATGTCGCAACCCGATTTTGCGAGAAAAAGGTGGGGCGTGACACATGGGGCCTTACACAAAAAAGAAAAAATACAAAAGAAGAAAAATCTTAAGTTCCTAGTATACTTTCGAAGACGCATCTTTGGGAGCAGCTTCTCCGGGGGCTTCATCCTCATCTTCTCCACTCTCATACCCGCTAGCAGATTATTCATCATCGGAAAGTAAAGTTGTGGCCTCATCCTCTAATGCCTTTGCATTCTCAATATCAACCGAGAGGTCGAAGCCACGTGCATGCACTTCCTCGAGAGTCTCCCTCCGGGATTGCCGCCTATCATGATCGACAGCACATGACAATTTGATTTTGGCAGCAGCGGAGATCTCCTGAGCACGAGTATTGGCAGCCTCGGCGTCAGCTCGGTAAGAGGCCACAAGCGCTTCCGCCTCAGATTTAGCCTTAGCAAGATCAACGGTCAACTTAGCCTTGAGCTCCTCAATCTTTTGGGCCCGAGCAAAACTTTTCTCCTTCACACCTCGGAGTTGGTGCTCGATCGAAGCTAGTGGGGCCTGAAATGCGCCTTTCTCTGAGACAAGACGATCCATAATCTGCTTCCACTCGAGAGTCTCGGCCTCCTTCATCTCGACCTCCTCTCGAAGCTGCTCTACCAGCTCACCCTTTTGTTGGGCCTACAAAGTCTGAGTGTTAATTGCTAAAGCCAAGTGAATACTTAACAAACTCCCAAAAGGTTACACTACCCGTTCGATGAGTTCAGTCTGTTCTTGATGAGCTCTTGTCAGTTCGGCTCTAAGGTTCCTGATCTCCTCCTCTTTTTGAACATAGAGGAGTTTGAGGCCGTCTCTCTCCTCCACGGGCTTCTTATGTTCGGCCTCACATCGAGTCATCTTAGCCCGGGATTTGGAAGACGCTTCTCGATGAAAAGCAATAGCCTATACACAAATAGGGGAATCAGACTTGGAAGAATGAGAATTAAAAGAAATCATAATTACCGGGGCTAAGGCTTACTTGTTTTAGAAGCCGCTGAGCCTCGTCAAAGATGATCAATGCATCCAGGTCGGGACCATCGTCGACTCCTGCAAAGCATTCCCGGAATATAACGTTCCCTTCATGGGCCAGCTCCACATCGGGAGTCTCCACGGACCGCGCATCTTGAAACTGCCCTTCGAAGAATGTAGGGCCAAGCGACGAATCATAAATATTAATTATCCCAAGTGAGTCACTTGGGAAATTGTCTTCTCGTTGAAGGACCTAAGAGCTAGACCCTTCGGGCACACCCGTCGGTTGTTCATCACGGTGGGGGGCGTTCTCACCACCCGATTACTCCGGGACCTTGCTTAGATCCTCTTCCGAGGTGTCTTCGATCCGAGATTGAACCATTTTGACCACCACCGGCTCGACGCTCTTGGAAGCTTCAATGCTTCCCCTCTTTCAAGCTACCATCAAGCAGCCAACGTCCTCACCTTCTTCATCTTCCTCTCGTAATTGTTGGACTACATCGGTAGGAAGAGGGGAAGGATCGGCCTTAGCCTTCTGGGCCTTGCTTTTCTTTGGCTTGGGGGTATTAGGAGGAGAAACTCTCTTCATTTTCTTCTCTTTTGTCGGCTTCGAGATCTCCTCTTCCCCAGGCGGAGGTGGCCTCATGACAAGGTTGTCTCCGAGACCTATATGAAAAGAAACCAAGTTAGAAGGGAGTATTCTACAGGGAATCATCGATGTACAGGTAAAGGGACACACCGTGGTTTTTAGCCTCCCACCGACCTTTGGCCAAATCGCGCCAACAAAGCTTGGCATATGAGAAGGTGGAGGCTAGTTGTCAAACCCAGCCTGCGAGATCCGGAATCCCATCAGGGAACCAAGGGGAAGCTGCACCATGAAAAAAGAACTTGGGTTAGAAAGGAACAAAAGAAGCAAAGCAATTACATTGATGATATCATGCTCACGTTTCATGTTCCATTCCTCGGAGAATGGCATTTTCTCGGCGGGGATCAGATCGGAGGTCTTGATTCGGACAAATCGACCCATCCAACCTCAGTCCTTGTCTTCGTCAATGCTCGAGAATAGTGTTTTTGTGGCCCGGCGCTGGAGCCTTATTAATCTACCTCGATAAAGACGAGGACTGTATAACTTGATCAAATGGTTGAGGGTGAAAGACATCCCCTCGACCTTGCTTGAAAAGAGAATCTGAGCAGGATGACGGTATGCTAGTAGGAGATAGATCTAGCCAAGGGTCACTCGATATTGGCGGCAAAAATCGAGTATGGCCAGATCTACAGGGCCCAATGTGAAAGGGTAAGTGTAAATACTTAAAATTTCACATTGGTAGTGATGTCCTCCTCTGGAGAAGGAATCGCCACCTCTTTGTTTTCCAAGTTATAGTCCTTTTTCACTTGTTTGAGATTGTCTTTAGATATCTAACAGATGTACAGGGACATGGGCTCAGATCGACCAGGAACTGAGGAAGGTTTTTCGACTTTGAATTCGGAAGTAAGTTCGACTGGCCCGGGAACACACTCTTCAATACGGGGATCCACCGGCATTTCATCAGCGGTCGACCGCGATGAGGAGGCTTTTTATTTTTGAGGGATAGTTTTAGATGTTTTATCCATCACTATGTGGAGTTTAAGAAAGAAGAAGAAGTTGATGTTATGATAAACACAAACCGAAGAAGAAGATGAACTTAAAGAAAATTGAGAAGCTTTTAGAGATTTGGGAAAAGGTTTTGGAAGTAAAGATTGTAAAGGTTGAGAGATTGATCTATTTATAGTGGCCACCTCAACGGTTTGAGAAAACTAGTGGCCAATCATCATCCATCGTTAATTAATGGCCTTGAGAACTATGCAGACGCGACCCTTCAGTGACTTTTGTCGCTGAAGTCATAGGATTGACATCATGATCGAGGTATCAGAGAATCGAGGATAAAATTGTTTCTTATCACTTCACTCAAAGAAACGCGGGGACTATCTATATACGGTCGAAATCAGGCATGGCCGATTTCGTAGGCTCGAGAAGTTGCTTCAAGAATAGGCTCATAATGGACTGAGCTCGAACTCGAAGACATGAAGATCGAAGTGCTCTCTGAAGATCGAGACTGAGCGTGATCAATCTCGAGTGAGGCATACTAACGGAATGACGAGATATTAGCAACCGGTCGAAGATCATGGCAGAAATCACGGGGCATGTCGAATCAGGCGGTTATTGACACCAATCATGGGATTTGTTTCCGTTATTAGAATTGTACCTTATTTAGGATTCCTCCATTATATATAGAGGGATCCCATTCATATGTAACCATATACATTCACTGAAATTAATATACTCGTTGCTCTCTATTTACTATTCACTGTTGTTCTTTCTGTTCTTACTACTTGATCTCGAGGCTATACAGAATCGAGGTCGATATATTGCTATAATACTGATTTGATTTATTTTAACTGTTTAATTAACCATTCATCAATTGGTATTGAATAAGATCACATATCCTTAAAACTACAGTACAAATTTAATTGTTACTCGAATTTCGAGGTAAACACTTATATACAAGAATCCTAGAATATGAGAAGAAAGTCCCACATAGATTCGGAATGGGGAATCCTATTTGCGCCGATTGTTTATGAATACCCCTCTAATTACTGTCTCCCCTTTTGATTAGTTTTGCCTCATTTTTTTTAAAACCTTTTTTTCCTAGTGATATTGTGGCCTCAATACTGTCGATAGTCAATAAAATGATTGCTGTGTCCTTTTTCCAAAAAAGTAAGGTTTCATAAGTTTCCATTGGAATTTGGTTTTCCATCTTCAAGTTAATTGTATCTATTTTTTCAGTCCATAAAAAAATAAATTATTGTATTAAAAAATAAGATTACTTTTTAGTGCATGACATATGTATTGAAAATTTCTTGGCACGCACATTGTACGTGTATATCAAGTTATGTGTTAAAAAAATTTGTAAAATAATAATATTATTATTATTAAACAAAGCTTTGAGTAAATAATAATGCATATTGAGACTTGTTTGTTGAGGTCAAAATGATTGAATATGCGTTTTGGGTCCACTTCCACGGAGGGCTTTGATTCGCACTGCGTTGGATTCATGCTCATGATTTGCATCTTCTGTCACGATCCAAAAATTCATTAAGGTTGTGATGGCGCCGGACACCACTATTAGGCAAGCCAACAATAAATGCTTAATTTTATTCTCATTTTAATATTTTAGAAATCATATTTCCTTCAATTAAATAGCAATAGAGGGAAAAGTACAGAGTAAATAATGACATTTTAAAAAATTTCAATACATAATAACCCATAATCATCCCAAAACCTGGTGTCACAAGTGCATGAGCATCAACTAAGAATATGGAATAAATTACAGTATCTGTTCGGAATACAAGTTGGACAGGAGAAATACAAGTGCTCTGAAGGAGACTCTGCTGGTTGGGGGTCGAAATACGACGTGCATCTTACCTAAGTCTCCGCTCGCATACACGTCTTTGTTCTCACAAGTCCTCTAATCATAAATGTACCTGCACAAAAATGTACAACAAGTGTAGTATGAGTACGTAAGCAACGTGTACCCAGTAAGAATCTAGCCTAACCACAGAGAAGTAGTGATGAGGGGTGATCGGGTCCAAGCCTACACTACTATTGAGTAGCGAGGTGGTCGATGCAGTTTTAACCCAATTAAAGTCGGGATCGAATCCACAGGGAGTTCATGCTTGGAATTAGGTTTATATATAAGCTAGATGTGGGTTTTGATTCTAATTACACTTCCACAAGTTTGGGTTTGATTTCTACTTCTAACTTTACTCTAAAGATTGCAATAATTGAAACCAAGGACAATATTTTTGTTGTTGTTTTTCAAGTGTTTAAAGAGACTAGGGTAGTGACTTCTACCTAGGTGGATATCTAACGGGTAGCAAAATCTAGGTCAAGCTTGATTAGTTGGGATTGTAATATAGCTATCACACCCGGGTACTCACTCTATACCTCTCGGTAGTTTGAGTGATTTTGCCCAATTTGGCTTTCTCAAGCCAAATGTCATACGAATCGAGTGATATTAGCTCAAGTCGGGTATTACTATCTCTAGGTTTAACCCTTTAATTAGGGCTATGAATTTCTTGAGTTCACCCCAATTCCTTGTTAGCCTAGTTTTCTTAGACTTAGTCCCTCTTTCTCAAGTAGTGACTAAGTCATAAAGGCATGAATCAATGTTTGCAACCATTAATTCTAGAATTCTAGCAAGAACTAGGCTAAATATCACTAGCCCATTCACATTCAAGCCCTAAAATCAAATACCCATTAAATACTCACACCAGGGTTGGGTCACAACCCTAGCTATAGGTTTAGCTACTCATGGAAATAATAGAATTAAAAATGAAATGAAGATAAAATCCATAATATTAATTTATGTAACGAAAATCTAATGTTAAGAAGTGAATCTAGTACAAAATTTTTGAAAACAGAAAAGTCAGCTGTCTCAGGTGCTCTTAAAAAATATTACATGACCTAAAAATGATAAAAAGTTCTATTTATACAAAGATGAAAATATCTGACAAAATTTCCCCTGCTTGTGCGGCCGCATAATTCTGAGTGCGACCGCACTCTTGTTTTTGCGGCTACACAATTCTGGTGCGGTCCGTATTTTTCTCTTTTGATTCTGGACTGAGCTGAACTTTTGCGAACCGCATAATTCTTAGTACGGCCACCTCCAGATTATGCGGCCGCATAAAAGTGATGCGGTATGCATTTGCTTGAGTTTGGCTTGAAATTAACTCTTTGATTTTTCATCTTGCGGACCGTATAATTCCGATCACGGCCGCAAAAGGGACTTCTGCAGCCGCACAATTCTGGAGCGGTCCGCACTCCTCTCTTTTGCTCAAGTTTCCAGCTCTCTGAATCTCAGTCATCGCGGTCTGCATAATTTTAAATGTTGCCGCACAAGAGTTCGCTCATCATCTAACCTGAACTTGCAACTCTCTGAATCTCCCTCTTGCGGACCGCATACTTTTGATCGGGGCCGCACAATAGCTTTTGCGGCCGCACAATGTTTGTGTGGTCCGCACTACAGACCTCTTTGCCCAATCTTGGTTTTTGTTCAACTTTTGACTCCTTTGTGAGTTGATTTTGATTCCTTTGGCTCATTTTGAACAATTTATGCAAGCAAGCATATTTCATTAATTTCTGGGAATACCTTTAAGCATTTTTGGCTTAAAATACAAGTAAAAGAGAGCAAATAACAAGTTAAAATCCCTACTTATCAAGGGGTCGACATCGACACTCACTAGTGGTCCAACAACATAAGGTACAATAAAGAAATAAGTAAGTATTCGGCATAGTACATAAATGAAATAAACAAGTATAATTCACATGATACAGATTCCCCTCTTCATGAGGAACTCAAATTCTTTATTAAAATTTTCCTCCTTACCCGAAGCATATATATAGATATAGTGAAATTCATCCTGTGACTTACCATAATTCAAATCTGAAATCTACATATACACTGGCTTCTTGCCAAGTTTTACGCACGATTTCATGTGATTATGATATAGAAAATACCGAGGCGTACGGCTCGATCCAACATGATAATAAAATGCACTGCCGAGGGTTGAATGGCCCGAACCATATGATAAATCAATTAACCTACCGAGGCGAACAACCCGCTCCCATGAGAGTATGGTACATAAATCATGCCAAGGCGAACAGCCCGCTCCCATAATAAGTGAAATACATAATCCTACCGAGGTGAGCAACCCGATCCCATTAGAATAAACGTGTGAGGTGAACGACCCGATCCCATCCGATGGCTAATCATGAACCCGTGAAGTCTCTACATTAATAAGTCTAGTCTCGAATAGAATGTAAAACAGGGGAAATAACAAGCGAGAGACTACGCAAACAGTACAACTATAGCATGATGTGAACCTAAGTCTACCCGGACGATAACATGAATGTAGCTACGTACGGGCTCTCGTCACCTCGCGCGTACGTAGCCCCCGCAACAAGCAGCACACATCAACTATATCACCTAGGGGTGATTTTCCCCTCACAGAGTTAGACAGGAGACTTACCTTGTCTCAAAACTCACTTTCAGGTCCAAAATTGTGCTTTCAATCCTCAACTCGGAGACAAACGTCCCGAAGCTAGTCAAATAATATAGAAAATAGTCGATACATGCTCAATAGTTCATATCCTAACCATTAAGGTGATTTTCTAACCTAATTTGAAGAATCCCTAATATTCACCCCCGGGTCCACGTGCCCGAATTCCAGAAATTTTCGAAGATAAACTTTACCCACAATCCCACGAACTCAAATATATAATTTATTTTTAATTCCATGCCCAAATTTGTGGTCAAAATCCAAAATACCAATTTCTGAGTTTTCTACCAACCCTCCACAATTTCTACCAATTTACACGTTTAAATCCTTATGTAGACCATGTATTTAACTTATAATAAGTGAAAATCACTTACCTTGTGTTGCTTGAAGAAAATCTCCCCTTGAAGCTCTCCAAAATTGCCCAAACCAAATGAAAATGGGAGAAAAATGGGCCAAATCCCGTTTATAAAATCGTCCTCTGCCCAGCGATCCTCGCACCTACGGTCACTGGACCGCTTCTGCGGTTCCGCAGGTGCGGCACCAATTCCACTTCTGCGGGAAAACCCCCAGCTGCCCCAGTCTGCTTCTGCGTTGCCAAGACCTCATTCACTCCCAGCCGCTTTTGTGATGAAGCTTCCGCAGAAGCGGTTACACCAGCAACCAGAACCCCCTTCAGCTCCTCCTTCAAGTCAAAAGTTGATCTGTTTGCCATCAAGAATCCACGTGAGACCCTCGGGACCTCAACCAATTACACCAACCAGTTCCAAAACATAACGCCGGTCTGCTTGAGGCCTCAAATCACATGAAACAACGCCGAAATCATGAAACCCCAATTCGAGCTTAATGAACTTTAGAACTTCAAACTTTTACGTTCGATGCCGAAACCTATCAAATCACGTCCGATTGACCTCAAATTTTGCACACAAGTCATATTCGACATTACGGACGTACTCCAACTTCCGAGATCGAAATCCGACCCCGATATCAAAAAGTCCACTTTCGGTCAAACTTCTCAAAAACTTTCAAATTTCTAACTTTCGCTAAATGACCCCTAAATGACCTACGGACCTCCAAATTCACTTCTAAACATACGCCCAAGTCCAGAATCATCATACGCACATGTTGGACCCCTTCAAATCTCGACTCCGAGGTCGTTTACTCCAAATCACACTTGGGTCAATTCCTCCAACTTAAGGCTTCCGAAATTAGAGTTCTCCTTCTAAATCAACTCTGATCTTCCCGAAATTCAATTCCGATCGCGCTTACAAGTCATAATACCTGAAGTGAAGCTGCCCAAGGTCTCATATTGCCGAACGACGCACTAGAGCTCAAGACGACCGGTCGGGTCGTTACATCTTCACTCATACTTTCCAAAATTGAAGTTCAAAACTTACTTGGTGCACAAGTGAGGAAAGAAAATGACTATTTGAAGCTCATGTTTGTAGGCATCAAGATTGTTTATTTAATAAGTAGGATATTAGGTTATTAGAAGAATAATTAGGTCATTAATATTTTAGTTTTGGGGTTTTCACTTTTATAATAATATAAATACAAATATAAATTTAGATTTATTCCTGCAATGGCTCTTTTTAATTGATGCTAGTTCAACATAATTTTCTTCGTTTACTCAGAAATTTTTGACTATTTGAACGTAAAATATCGTTGTTCAAGTGCTAGAGTACTGATATAAGGATGATTAAGACCTTTTTTATATTTTTTATAAATAATTTAGGGGAACAAAAACTATAGTTTTCGAAGGATACAATTTTTCAGGAGTTTGGATATGTGTTTTGCAACTTGAATTTGGATATGTACATTTGTTGCAAATAAACATGATTTGATGGTGCTTACTAACTACTTTGTTCTTGTCAGCCACTTGTTCTACGTAACCCGACATGAAAATATTAGACCTTTTTAAATTCATTCTTCCTTTATATTTAATTTTTTCTACTATTCGATACAATTAATGAACACAAAATAAATTATACTAATATATAGCTCGTAGCACCAACCTTAATAATCACATCGAATAGCAATATATAAGTATTAGTTAATTAATATTTTAAAATAGACAAAAAATTGTGTCTTTTCTCTCGCAATTGCTAATTTCAAAATAAAAAATTCAACGAAACATAACATCAAATAATCTTGCATTTTATCGAGACATTTGCATATATGCCTATTTTTGGGGCTACTAGTAAATTTATATCCGCATTGCACAAAACTTTACAAAGTGCTCAGATCTGAAGAAGTTTAATCTATTCAATACAACTTAAAAAATTAAATTTGGAGTTCTCCTATCTTTCAACTGCAACTTCAGGAATTTAATCTTAAATAGTTCAAGCTCTTCAAAGCAATGCAACTTCAGAAATTAGAATTTTAAGTAGTTCAATTTTTCAATATAACTACAAATTTTAACTCAGAAATCTGAAAACTTAAGTAGTTCAATATTTCAATACAACTTCAGATTCAAAATCTGAAAATTTATGTAGTTCTATTTTTCAATACAACTTCAGACAACTTCACATTCAAAATCTGAAGTTTTGAAACATAAACTTGTTCTTCGAATTTCAACAATTCAATACACGATTCAACACTCAAATCTACTCCAAGTAAGCTCAAACTTGAACATAACTTTCAAAATATCATAAAGAACAAATTTCAATCATCAAATTGTTAAAACAACAACAAATTTAACAAACTCAATTTACAAATTACAACTATGAAGAAGAAGAAACTCTAAACACAAAGAAGAAGGAAAACATTGGTGAAGAGGAAGAGAAAAATATATGTATCTGAAGTTACGTAAAAATTGAATATCATTTATAATTTTTTAAAAGGTAGGTATAGATTCAATCGGTGGCACAAAACAAGGGGCCACGTGAAAATTTTACCATTTTATCTAAGAATTGTTATCTCTCCCACAAACCCGACGGCCCTTTAGGGGTCATTCTGTTTTGAAACAAGTTTTACAACGATTATTGTCGCACAGATTAGGGTTGTAGGAACTATAATATAAGGATCATTCATGGAGAAACAAAGTAAACAAATAGTTAACAAATACTACATTAGTTAGTAAAGTTGAGCAGTGAAACAATAAAAAAAGTTCTTGCTCTCTAATACATAACTTTATTTCTGCAATCAAACTAAAAAATCTATCCATAAAAATTGACAATAACGAGGGAAACTCAAATACTCAATGCACCTAACATTAGATAATACAATGAGTTAAAATAGCAGTAGACTTTACAGAAAATTCATTTGAAAAGAAAATATTCTTTTGATAATGTGAATACATTAGAATCACAATTCAGAACAAGCTAAGAGAAAGTGTCAAATTGTGTGTAAAACACTTCGAGATGAGAAGAAAGGAAGGGGGAAGAACATAAAATCAAGTTAAGTAATTTTGTGAAAATGAATTTGAAAATACAAAACTATTACTATGTAGATAGGGAGGTTGATAATTTAAAGAGCAAAAGTTATATTACTTTTATACAATCACCGATTAGTGGCCGGATATAGGGAATTAATATCTTTAATCTAATGGTGGAGAGAAAGTTTGCATTTCTTGGAAAAGTTGGGAAAAGAATATGGATTTCACTCGTTCAATTCGTTCTTTGTTATGGCTAAGCTGCGTAGCTATGAGCAGCTTGAGACAAGTTTATTGTTGATTCAAAAATTGACTTTTTAGAAGTGATTAGAGACTTAAGTAAATAATAATATGATTTGCAGTCTCGAGTCTACTAAATACCAAATCCATATGAGAAGAAATTTGTGGGCTTTGGTTGCTATAAATTAAGCCATTTGTTTATTCATATACATTATTTGAAACTTTATTATCCTTAATGTTCTTGTTTAGCTAATTACCCAGCATACACAAGTTTTGATTACAAAATATGTACAATCTACCTTAAAATGCTCCCAAATCCTTATTTGTGCCTTCAATCAAGGGATTTAATTACATCCTTTTTCTTTTTTTCCCCCTCTTCTCTTTTAATATCTATTGGAAAATACTAATGTTTTTCCGTATATGTCAACACTAAAAATCTAGTAACAAATTTTCCGCCAATTCATTAATTCCTTTTAGCATTGCAGTTACTTGACACGTTTGTGAGATTCAATATTGAAAAACAGTGCTTTTTTTTTTTTTATAATGAGAACTACAAAGAAAAGTTGTTTCATAAAGCACGTTATTTATCTGGGGAACTATTAAAAAACCAAGAATTTGCACATTGATACATCAAAAATGGAATGTAATTAGAAAAATATGTTACAGGTTATAAGTAACCCCCTCTCACCCCTTTCCTCTTTTTCATGACCGGTGATGAAAGGATGATGACCAATCAGAACACAAAGAAAGTAGATTAACTAACTAATTGCACATAGATGCTTTATTTTCTGTTTTCACAAATCAAAAACGACTAAAACTTCTACAAATCTTTTGCAAAAAACGCAATTATGTCGAAAATTCCAATTATGCTACAATTGAAGGGGAATTGGGATATAAAATTCAATGTACCCAGTTTGTAGATAAATTGTAGATTATTTGTATTCTGATTGTATATACTTTGTTTTCTGTTTTTCACAAATAAAAAACGACTAAAACTTCTACAACTTCTGCAACAAACGCAATTATGTCGAAAATCCCAATTATGCTACAATTGAAATGGTAATTGAGATATTAAAATTCAATGTACCCAGTTTGTAGATATTTTGTAGATAAATTGTAGATTATTTGTATTCTGATTGTAGATGCTTTGTTTTCTGTTTTCACAAATCAAAAACGACTAAAACTTCTACAAATCTTCTGCAACAAACGCAATTACGTCGAAAATCTCAATTATGCTACAATTGAAATGGGAATTGGGATATTAAAATTCAATATACCCATTTTGTAGATATTTTGTAGATAAATTGTAGATTATTTGTATTCTGATTGTAGATGCTTTGTTTTCTGTTTTCACAAATCAAAAACGACTAAAACTTCTACAAATCTTTTGCAAAACACACAGTTATCTCGAAAATCCCAATTTCATGTAGCTACATATTTTGACAACGATCTGCCGGAACAACCAAGAGTATGTTGATTTTCTCTTGAGTATCCTTCTTTTTACTTTGGATCTTTTGAAATCTCCAGTAACATCTACTTACTAAATTACATATTCTATCTTTTCAGGCTATCCAAAGATCAGGTAGACCTATTAAATCAATATGTAGTAGATTAAAATCAAAAGAAGGTCGGATCAGAGGCAATCTGATGGGCAAAAGAGTAGACTTTTCTGCTCGGACAGTTATTACTCCTGATCCAACTATTAACATTGATCAGTTGGGAGTCCCGTGGAGTATTGCTTTGAATCTCACTTATCCAGAAACAGTGACACCATATAACATTGAACGGTGTGTTTTTGTTCTGGTAGAAATGAAACTCCACTCACCAACCAACCTAAACAAAGATGGAA
>ML317043.1:479-20095 GCA_005239505.1 Nicotiana paniculata | reverse complement strand
CTCCGAAAGGATGGGCTGGCTCTGATACCACAGTAGGACGAACAGAGCAAGAGACTCCAAGAATCGCATATTGGGGATGCAATGCACCTAACAGTTAAACGTTTCTACCATGTGTTTGAACGGTTACGTGTTTCATCCCGGCCTTTAAATGTCCCTTTCCATTTTTGTCTCTCCCTCTCTTTTTTTCATATCTCGATTTCTTTTTCTTTCTCTTTTGTTTTTTTTGCTCTTTTTTTTCTTTGTTATTTCTGTCACTCTTTTTTTTTTCTTTGTTATTTCTGTCACTCTTTTCTTTCTTCTCTTTTTTTTTCGTTGCTTTTCGCTCTTTTCTTTATTTTTCACTCAATTGTTTTTTTCCCCTTCTTTCTTATTTATTTTTTCACTCAATTGTTTTTTTCCCCTTCTTTCTTATTTATTTTTTCACTCAATTTGTTTATGACTATGATCGAATCCGATGGGGATTGTCTACATATCATGACGCCGCATGAATCAGATCTTGCGTAGTTCGGGAAGATTGAGAATGGAGTAAATAAGCTGGCTCTTTTTTTTTCTTTTTCTTCTTTCTTTTTTACTTTTATAAAACTCAGACATNCCCTTTTTTTTTGAAGACTTGTACAAAGAAAATATTTCAATTATTTTGAGTTTTCATTAAAACTTTCGAAAGCGAATCTCTTGAAGAAAAGCGAAAATATCTTTGGACTTAAACTTGTCAATATTTTTATGACATTTACGAAAGAAGATTTCTAAAGAAGGAAAGGAATTCTTTTTTTTTTCTGATTGTTTTTTTTTTAATTTTTGGGAAAAATTCTTCTGAAGAAGGGAAAAACATATTTTTGTTTGGATTTCGTTTGATTTTTTATTGAATGAAATGCTTCAGAAAAGAAGGATCTTTTTTTAAAAATTTTGGATTTTCTAAGGATAGAATTCTAGAAGAATTAAATAAAGGGAAATTTTTTTATTTTGTATTTTCGGAAAATTGGGGGGCGGAACCGATGAAGTCTGCCTACGTATCTCACACCCGGTGAGAATCAGACCCGCGTAGTTCGATCAGTTTTGACATAACTTGAAAGGTATGACGTTGTCTCATTTTACTCATTTTTTGAAATACACTTTCTTTTTCTCCTCTTTTTTTTCGAAAATTTTGACAGAGTTTCGAGGTATTTTCAAATATCGGGTTTTTCAAAACTAGGTAAATTTTCTATTCTCCCTCACTCTTATTTTTTCTGTTATTTTTCTTTCGTTAGCCGGTTAACACATAAACCGAAACAAATAAATGCACGCGTAGCAGGTAAGATGCATTAGAAAGGTCTTTCATTTTGGGTCCACCTGTCCTAGACGGACCCAACCCCTGTGTTGAATCCTCAAATGCATGTGATGCAAATAATCGTTCCTACTAGGGATCCGGCATGAGATTTTGTTATTCTAGGTTTAAACCTGGGGCTTTGTTCTAGACCTGTCTTACCCGAGCGGACAACTCGAGCTGAGGTGGGAGCGACGTACCAGGAGCACGAAAGTCTAGCCGGCCTAGTGGCTGATCCATCCTCGTTCTTATTTGGTACGACTTCTAACAGAAAAGCGGGCCACACGAACGTGTGCACCATTTTTTAGAAGACTCAGAAGGGAGGCATAAGAAAGCAGTTTAAATACAGTTCAAATAATATCAAAACGGTAAATGAGTGACAATTAGCACATTAGGCACAGAAATACAGTAATATCAATAATCAGAAAAGCCAAGTAAAATCACATTAACAAGCTCGAATTCTTGAACCCTGAACCAGAGATTCTGGGTTCGATCCCTAGCAGAGTCGCCAGAGTTGTCACACATCCTTTTTCCCGATAAAGGGTGGATATGGGTGTAACGACCCGACCGGTCGTTTTAAAATCTAGCACATCGTTCAGTGGTTTGAAGTCATAAGCAGCTCCATTTAAGGTATTATGACTCGTGGGCGTGGGCGGAATTGAATTTCGGGAAGTTTAGAGTTAATTTGGAAAGAAAATTCTCATTTCGGAAGCCTTAAGTTAGAGAAATTGACTAAGATTGGGATTCTGAGTAAATGACCTTGGAAACAGGATCTGAAGGTTCCAGTAGGTTTGTATGATGATTTCGAACTTGGGCGTATGTCCGAATCGGGTTTTGGATAACCCAGGAGCATTTCGATGTATATTGTGGAAGTTAGTGTTTTAGAAGGACTTCATAAATTTGGGCTGGAAAGCATTTCAGAGTTATTGATGGCCGTTTGAGATTCCTAGTATGTGAATAGATTTGTATGGTGATTCTGGTGTTAGGAGCGCGATCGAAAGTGAATTCGGATGTCCGTAGGTCATTTTGAAGTCATTTGGCTAAAGATAGGAAATTTGAAGGTTTTTGAGAAATCCGGCCGGAAGTGAAAATTTTGATATCGGGGTCAGAATGAGATTCTGGAAGTTGGAGAAGGTCCGAAATGTCGAATTTGACTTGTGTGCAAAATTTGGGGTCATTCGGACGTGATTTGATAAGTTTCGGCACAGGATGTAGAAGTTGGAAATTTCAAGTTCATAAAGTTTGAATTTTAGTGCGATTCGTGATTTCGGCATTGTTTGATGTGATTTGAATCCTCGATCAAGTCTGTGGCATGTTATGGGACTGAGTCGTGTGATTGGATGGGGACCCGAGGGCCGAGGGTGTGTTTCGGGGTGGTTTCGGGCCATTTTTGGGTGATTTGCTGTTGCTGTTTGCTGGTGCATCTGGTATGAAATGCGATCGCGGTCCTTGTTGTGAGATTGCGAAGAAGGAAAATTTGAAGATTGGATTTTTGGTTTTTGCGGTGGCAAGAAGGTGTGTGTGATCGCACAGTGCAGCTGGGGGCTACTGGGTTGGCCTGTGCGAACGCAAGGGGGAAGCTGTGATTGCGAAAGAGGAAATTTGGAGGGAGCTGGGAATGGCTTGTGCGATCGCATGGATGAGAGTGCGATTGCGTAGAGAAAATCATGGGAGGCATCAGGTTGGCTTGTGCGATCGCGGTTGAAGGAGTGCGATCGCATAGAAAGGTTTGTCTTGGCAGTGAGGTATTTTAAACGGGATTTTGGCCATTTCTTCATTCTTTCACTTGGTCTGGGCGATTTTTGGAGAGCTTCAAGAGGGTAATTTAGTCATATATGTCAAGGTACATTGTTTCTACTCATTCCAAGTTAAATACAAGGTTTATGCATGGATTTGAACATGAAAAATTATGGAAAAATTGGGATTTTGAAGAAAACCTAGAAATTTGGAAATTTGGATTTTAGCCACGAATTTGAGCATGGAATTTAGAGTAAATTGTATATTTGAGCTAGTAAAACTATGGGTAGAGTTTATCTTCGAAAAAATTCGGAATCCGGGCATGTGGGCCCGAGGACCCGAGGGCATTTTGGTCAATTCCTTGAGCGGAGTCGGGAATTTATAAAATTTGAGTTTTTGCAAATATTGGAGTATATGTTCATTGGTTTTTCATTATTTGGATAGTTTTGGGGCGTTGTGCGTCCATTGGAGTCGTCGGAAGGGCTTGGAAGCCGGTTATGGAATTTCGGAGTGAGGTACGTCTCCTTTCTAACTTTGAGAGGGGGAATTGTCCCCCTAGGTAAACCAATTAACTATGTGCTATTAACATCGGGGGCTATGTACGCACGAGGTGACGGGAGTCCGTGCGTAGCTACTATTATGCCATGTTCGGGTAGTCTAGGACCCACTAGCATGCCTTACGTGTTGTACATGTGATCCTGCCCATAATATTATACTGTTAATGCTATTGAAATGGTAAATTATTTCCTAAAAATACTAGAGTGTACCTTTCTTAATCATTTAGAAAGAGAATTGATTTCCTTCGTGGATAATTGTATACATGATAAGGTTATAGTATCGAATAATATTATTAAACTTGGCAAATGAGTTTCAAAATAAAGATTTAAATGCTATTCTTCGTTTTCCTTTGAGAAGAATTTTACCACTTTCCTGAGTAACTGCTTTCTTGATAAAAATGTGGACTTATTGTTTGAATATGTGTATCTATGGGTGCTAGAGTCGCACGTATGATTTGCGAGCAGGATAACCCTGTATTTATGTATAATCGCGTCGCACGATCAATTTGCGAGCGGAGAAGATAGATGCATCTATGGATCGAGCCGTTCAACCCTCGGCAGTGCACAGTTTATTATTGTTGGTCTGTGCCGTTCGACCCTCAGCATCGCTTGCGCATAATATTTACTGCGTATTTCAAGTGATTTTGCATGATTACTGGCCTGAAAATTTTAAGTTGTCAACTGAGATGACAGAGATTTAAAGTTATTAAAACTTTGGAAGAAGTTGTTCTTTCCCGTTGATTATTAGTTAATTGACTAAATCATCCATGTTTGATTATTTGTTATTAAAATGACGAAGATTTAAAGTGTTAAATGTGGAAGGAGTTGATATTATTTATCCCTGATTTTAATAAATTGCCTATGACATATATGCTAGTGTCTCACTTGATTATACTAAATTGACCTTTATCAAGTGTCAAATCGACCCCTCGTCACTACCTCTCTGAGGTTAGGCGGGATACTTACTGAGTACGCATTATTTTCGTAGTCATGCTACACTTGTTGTGCATTTTTATTGCACATGTATTTTCTTAGCGATGTGGCTGGTTTGGAGACTTAGGCGAGCTGCATCATCCGGAGGTGATCCGCAGCTGACAGAGTCTCCCTCGTATCGTATTCATGTTGTTTTAAATTTCATTGTCCAATTTGTATCTCGGACAAGCTTTGTAATGATTGTATAAATTCTTAGAAATTGCTCATGCACTTGTGACACCGGGTTCTGGGATGTGTTTGGGATATATTTGCTGAAATGGAAGTGTTTGGGATATATTTGCTAAAATGGAATATTTAAACCGCCGTATTTACTTAACGGATTTTTGCTTAGTTATTACGTAATAAGTTAAAGGTAATGATTTCAAAAATGTTAAAACAGGAATTTATTTCCATTAATTAATAATTGGCTTGCCTGACAGTGGTGTCCGGCGCCATCACGACCTTAATAGATTTTTGGGTCGTGACAATATGGTATCAGAGCACTAGGTTCCCTTAGGTCTCAGGAGTCATGAGCAAGTCTAGTAGAGTCTTGCGGATTGGTAAGGAGACGTCTGTACTTATCTTCGAGAGGCTACAGGTCTGTTAGGAGTACTTCCCTTATTGATTCCTCATCGTGCGATTTGATTCCTTTGAGGCTTATGCCTATGCTTATTCCTACTCAATCTTACGCGTCGCGAAGGCTTTCTATTAATCGGGAATTTGAGGAATTGAAATGGTTCTACGGATATGATGCGAGATGTTTTCCATGTGTAATTGGTTGGGGCTGTTGTTATGGCCCTGCGAAAGGATAATATGTTGTTTCAGCTCAGTAGCTGTGTTTCTGAGAGCCTTGAGGTTATGCTCAGATTGTTATGATGCTTACGATTGGTTATCGCACGATGTGAATGTGATGGTGGAATACTGCCCATATGTTGGGGTGATGAATCGCTTGAAGGGAGATCTTCTTAGGGCGTGATTTCTAGATTTCGGCATTTTAGTTCCGGCAGAGGAAAGGCATTTGGACTATAAATGGTCAGGTTTTGGATTGATAAAACAGTAAGACTTGGTGTTTTCAAGTAAGGTGGGATATTCACCTGTGATGTGAAATCGTCGTCATTGATCGTATGGAATGTGTTAAGTCTGTCAGTTCTATGGTCTTTTCGGTTGCATTGGGTCAGAGTGTTGTGAAGTAGTATTGAAGAAGCGGTTGTTAAAGACCGTGAGGCGAGGTGGTTCAGTACTGAATAAGTGTTCATAATGAAGGTAGCTCGAGATAGATGATCTTCGAAGAGTTTGAAGTCGTGGAGAACTGCTGGATTAAGAACTACAGAGAATGATATTGAATTGAGGCAGCAATTGGGCAGCATACGATGAAGGAAGATATGTGAAAAGTGCTAGGCGGTGGTCCCCTTTCTAAAAGTCCAGGTGTAAGGAACGGAAGTCAGGTAGTCTAAAGGAATGATTTTAACAAGTGGGAGAGTGGCAGCGTAGCACAGGAGTTCAGCGGTAAGACAACTGCCTATCTTGAGGGAAAGTTTGAGAGTTTCAGTGGATGGAAATTGGCTCTACGAGCTTAAGTTGAAATATGGGTTATTTCGGCGGAAGTTTAAATACAACAGGGAGGAGTAGTTAGGAATGAAGAAGGACACAATGTGGCGGTGAACTTGAAGATGTTGTACCGCAATTAATAGACGTCCATGAGGAGCGGGCGGACTAGTAAAGTTGGTAGAGGAAGAAGGGCGCAGGATAGGGTATTGATGTTGTATAGAGTGGGCAGTACAACGTCGTTGGAAGGTGTCAGTTGGTGATTTCCACAGGTGGGTTATATCCTGTGAGTAGGTTAGCGGTTGTGTGGTTGGAAAGTTTCTGCGAGGGATTCTGATGGCTATTCGGTAGGAGGCAGAATGTGTGAATGGTGCTAGAGAATTTGAGTATTTAGGGAATGCTGACAAGGGAATTTGGAAGAATTAGACGGATTGGTTGAGCAAAATCATGCTAACAAAGGAGAAAGGATCTCAGCAGGGTCTAGAGTGGTGCAAGGAGTAGCTTCGGGCTAAGTGGGGGAGTCCCACCACCTGCAATTGGGTTGTAGGATTGTGTTCTCATGAGGTGGCGGATTGTCGGCGTAATGGCAAGTTATTGCAGCTAAGGGAAAGGAGAAAAATGGTGATTGTGCGTGGGATTTGACGAATGTGTGCAAAATTGGATCCTATTGGACCAGGGTTAGGCTTGGAAAGATTCAGAATTTATGCTTAAAGCATAGGCGAGTTGCAAGGGTAGTGACTCAGTCACGTGTTTCATTGAAAAGGGTGTTCATGTGCTAGAAGATCCTTGGAGTTGATTGTATTCAGGGCCAGTCAGAGTGGGTGACTCTCAATAGTGGTCTTAATAAATTCGAAAGTTAAGAACGCGGTGTTTAAGGGTTTCAAGCAGCAGTATGATTAAGAGTCGAGCTTTTGCAGTATAATTCCTGAGAAAGGGAAAATAATCAGAGTGTTCTATGTTATTTTCAGCGTGCAGTATAGTATTAGAGGAGTGAGAGAAATAAACTCCGGGTTGTTGAAAGCTTATCAGGAGGGTATGAGACGGGTTGCGGGATTTAGGTAGCATGGACTCGTGAATCAAGGTCACTCGGAATGAGTGAGGATTGAGTTTGCTATGAGTTGAAGGAAGTTACTATTATTCCTGAGGTAATTGAAGATGATCAAAAGAAGATAGAGTGGTTAGCCATCGTTGAAATTGCGCACTTACGGCAATGATTAGTTCCTTCGGTGTGATTAGGTTATGTGTATGGTTTGTGCAGATGTGTGTGAGGCTTGTCGGCCGTCGTAATAGATTTCATGTGGGAGCATTCGAGTGCTATGGTCTGTCAGGTGTAGGCGGGTCCCGGAAGTTTTATGGTTGTTTAGATCACTACATAAGGATTTGCATGTTGGGTGATTGTGAGAATTCACTCGAGTATTGTTATTATTCCCTTGAATTCAGGTAAGTAAAAGGTTTCTATATGATGAAGTGTTCACCCTATTAGTGGTTCAGAGGTTATGATGGAATTCTTGCGCAAGCTCATATTGTGCGATAAGAAGTATGTAACTGGAAATAAAGAATCGAGATTGCGGTACGGTGTTAACAAGGATGTCATGAGCTCGGATGAGCAAGAAAAAGTGATTTGAAAGTCCATAGTAAGTCGAGTGCTATCTTCAGTGTCACCTGGGATTGATTTCGGTGGAAGAGGCTTTGTACCCTGGTTATGGGTTCTTGATTTGTTTTACATCGTTAGTGCGACCAATGGTGGATGTGCAGACTTGATACCTTGTGTGAAAGGTCGTGGGATCGTGACCATGGGAAGATTGTATAAGTGTGGCATGTAGTCACTTAATGGATTGAAGATTTGGACTGAGTATAAAGAAGTGTAAGATTGCTTATTTGAGAACGCCTGAAAGGCGTTTGGTTCATTCGGTTGTTGATTCTGGGGTGTTTGTCCCAGCTATGATGCTTGTTCTTGCGTATTATGAGAGGAACTCGGTTATTATAGACTCAGATAAGGGTATCAGCCTAGTTCATTGCGAGCAGAATCGTCCTGAAGTGTATGAATGAATTTAAACAGGATTATGGGCTTCATGTGAGGTAGATGTGTTCATTTCAGTATAGCGCTCCTCAAGGAGGGGTGTTGGAATATCAGGCGTTGTTCCATCTTCGTCAAATTCATGTGATATTATGATTGTGCCGTGCGAGTTGTGAAACGGCTTGATAATTTATTATGTGTTGAGGTCCCGCGTAGTGGTGATGTTATGTGAGCGGGATAGCTCTTGAGATACAGAGTATATATATCGCACCTCAGTTGTGCTTGATTTTTTTAGCATATGGCTTTATCAGTATCCCCATGATGGTATTATGCACTTAGCGTGCTTGTGACCGATATTCAGTAAATTGTAGTAGTGAGCAATTCAGCTCCGTGTACATTTCCTTATGTGAATTTTATGTATGGACCGGGTGGCGCGTCGCCACATGTATGTTATTTGGATCGGGTTGCATGCCGTAAAAGTGTGATGATGATTCAGGTTCCTATATTTATTTTCTTGTGTTTTACTTCCTATTTTCTGAGAAAGTTCATATTAGTTGCGTGAGTCGAGTAGTCCCTTTCTGAGTCATTCCCTTTATGTATCATGTTCGAGTTATGCCCTATTGGCGCGTTGTGGTATCATGTGAGACTGTTGGTCATGTTTGGGGTGATTTGTTGTCTGAACAGTTCATATTGGGTGAGACGAGGTTATTAGATCAGGGATCAGTGCGATAAGATTATGAGAAATAAATTAAAGGACAGTTACCCTTATTGGTTTGTAATGAGGTGATGATTCTATTCAAGAGGATCTGTTAACTCTGCAGTTGGTTATGAATTTCTATACATCTCCTCCGTTGTGGTGGTATCGCCAGCATTATAGCAAGATGTATGTATATATATTGTAAGGTGCATTGGGAGTATCAGATTCGTGAAATCTTGGCTATTAAGGTGCAGGGAGTGTCGTTGTGGTCAGATGATGAATTATGCGGTGCATGGTGCTAATTCAGCAAAGGTATGTTGTCGTGTTCTGGTATATCGTTTAGTAGTTGATACGGTGATTATATATTGGAACCAGGCGTGGCAGAGAATTTCAAGTGTTGGAACTGGATTCTAAGCTTATTCTACGGATAAAAGAAGAAATCTTCAGATTTAATCAAGCTAATGTACTCAACCGAGTCGTGGTAGCACGGGCAGGTGTGCGAGGTGTTATATAGTGATTTCAGAAAACTCCAGAGCAGTTATTGGGCACGTTCGAGGACGAATGTCTGTTTAAGTGGGGGAGAATGTAACGACCCGACCGGTTGTTTTGAGCTCTAGCGCGTCGTTCAGTGGTTTGAAGTCATGAGCAGCTCCATTTCAGGTATTATGACTCGTGGGTGTGGTCGGAATTGAATTTCGGGAAGTTTAGAGTTAATTTGGAAAGAAAATTCTCATTTCGGAAGCCTTAAGTTGGAGAAATTGACTAAGATTGGGATTCTGAGTAAACGACCTCGGAATCAAGATCTGAAGGTTCCAGAAGGTTCGTATGATGATTTCGGACTTGGGCGTATGTCCGGATCGGGTTTTGGATAACCCGGGAGCGTTTCGGCGTATATTATGGAAGTTAGTATTTTAGAAGGACTTCATAAATTTGGGTTGGAAAGCATTTCAGAGTTATTGATGTCCGTTTGAGATTCCGAGTTTGGGAATAGCTTCGTATGGTGATTCTGGAGTTAGGTACGCAATCGGAAGTGAATTCGGATGTCTGTAGGTCATTTTGAAATCATTTGGCTAAAGATAGGAAATTTGAAGGTTTTTGAGAAATCCGACCGGAAGTGAAAATTTTGATATCGGGGTCGGAATACGCTTCTGGAAGTTGGAGCAGGTCCGTAATTTTGAATGTGACTTGTGTGCAAAATTTTGGGTCATTCGGACGTGATTTGATAAGTTTCGGCATTGGATATAGAAGTTGGAAATTTCAAGTTCATAAAGTTTGAATTTTAGTGCGATTCGTGATTTCGGCGTTGTTTGATGTGATTTGAAGCCTCGAGCAAGTCCTTGGGATGTTATGGGACTGAGTCGTATGATTGGACGGGGACCCGGGGGCCTCGGGTATGTTTCGGGGTGGTTTCGGGCCATTTTTGGGTGATTTGCTGCTGCTGTTTGCTGGTGCATCTGGTGTGAAATGCGATCGCGGTCCTTGTTGTGAGATCGTGAAGAAGGAAAATTTGAAGGTTGGATTTTTGGTCCGTGCGATCGCAAGAAGGTGTGTGCCATCGCACAGTGCAGCTGGGGGCTACTGGGTTGGCCTGTGCGAACGCAAGGGGGAAGCTGCGATCGCGAAGGAGGAAATTTGGAGGGAGCTGGGAATGGCTTGTGCGATCACATGGATGAGAGTGCGATTGTGTAGATCAAATCATGGGAGGAAGCAGGTTGTCTTGTGCGATCGCGGTTGAAGGAGTGCGATCGCATAGAAGGTTTGTCTGGGCAGTGAAGTTTTTTAAATGGGATTTTGGCCATTTCTTCATTCTTTCACTTGGTGTGGGCGATTTTTGGAGAGCTTCAAGAGGAGAATTTCGTCATCTATGTCAAGGTACTTTGTTTCTACTCATTCCAAGTTAAATACAAGGTTTATGCATGGATTTGAACATGAAAAATTGTGGGAAAATTGGGATTTTGAAGAAAACCTAGAAATTTGGTAATTTGGATTTTAGCCACGAATTTGAGCATGGGATTTAGAGTAAATTGTATATTTGAGTTAGCAAAACTATGGGTAGAGTTTATCTTCGAAAAAATTCGGAATCCGGGCATGTGGGCCCGAGGACCCGAGGGCATTTTAGTCAATTCCTTGAGCGGAGTCGGGAATTTATATAATTTGAGTTGTTGCAAATATTTGAGTATATTTTCATTGGTTTGTCGTTATTTGAATAGTTTTGGGGCGCTGTGCGTCCATTGGAGTCGTCGGAAGGTCTTGGAAGCAGGGTATGGAATTTAGGAGCGAGGTAAGTCTCTTTTCTAACTTTGAGAGGGGAAATTGTCCCCCTAGGTAAACATATCGTGACCATGCCATGTGAACCATACCCATAGCCACGACGATTTGATTACGCGCCTAAAGAAAGCTACGATATGTGAGTTACTCTTTCTAAATTAGTTTGAAATTATTGTAAGGCCAACAACTATGGAATTTATTGGTGGAGTTTTAAACTATATAAGTTAATTTATTAAACAAAATATTTATGCCCATGTGAGTGCAAATGAAGATATAAGAAATAATCTGTGAAGGCCAAAACTCACAAGCTAATGCAAACTAACTTTGTGCCCCGTCGGTCAATTAATTCAATTAGCCCCAATGTCCTTAATATTGAAACATTATTTTAAAACCCAAATTTCCAAAGTGATGCCCAACCTTGTATCCTACTACCCATGAACCATTTCTTAATCTCAAAACCATTTCAGCTAGCTCAACCAAACAAACTTCATGTTTGTTAATCCAACGATCAAAGCTAACATGATATTACGCTAATAAATAGTAATTCAAACTAAACAAATTAACAGCAAACATGAACTTATACTAGAGCTGACAGTATATAGCAACCAACAAAATAAATGACTAATGAAAGAACAATAGAACTTGTTAAATCAATTCATCTACAAATCTGTCGAATTAGTCATGAACATGAAAACAGGAGAAGTGAAGAAAGTGATTGAAACAGACTTTTTAATAGCTGAAATATGATCTTCAATACATAAGTAGTAAAGGACTGCTAATCTCTCGTACAAACAAACCACGACCGAGACCCGCGCTGAAAACCTCGAACGAAACCTCGCCGGCTGGAGTTTATGGAGTTGAAGAAAGATGGTCTTCCGTTTCAAACAAAACTGGTGGAAGCAGCAGAGTCTAGCGTTTAGCTTTCAAGCTTTTGGATCATTGGATTAAAGTTTCATTTTTTTTTTCTATGCGTGCTTTTCTTTTTCTTTTGTGGTGTGGGGTTGTAGGAATTTTGGACTAAGGGTGGTGTTGTCGTGTGAAGAACGGCTGATGGATGTCATGTTTCTAATATTTAGGTCTTAGGTCCTCTTTATATAGTGGGAATTAGGGTTAAGTCTTAAGGTTGAAGATAGATGAGTTTCAGCTTTGGACCTTAAAATTGGGCTAAAAAAATATCTAAACTTTAGCTAAATCTCTTTTAATATAAAGTAAATATACTACATAATGTAAAAATCAATCTAATTAATTAAACTAAACTATATGTAAAATATGAAATTACTTTTGGTATTTTTCAAATATCATACTAAAAATAAAATTAGGATTAGGTTAAAATCATTACAAAAATAATATTCCTATCAAAATACTAATATTTTTAAAAACAAAGTGGAACTATTTTTTTTTTGTTTTGTTTTTTGTATTTTTCGACTTTTATGAAAGGTAGAAAAACTAAAAATAACTAGATAAAATATCAGTTAGCTAAATAAAAGGAAATATTTTTTATAATTTTTATTTTTGTGATAAAATAAAATAAAAAGGTCAAAACTAGTTAAAATAATGATACTAGGCCTAAACTAAATATTTAAATGTTAAAATGTGTAAAATCACGAGGAGGGTCAAAAATTACATGTCTACAGCTGCCCCTCTTTGATTGGAAACGCAAAGAGTTTTCAGACAAAGAACAACAAGACATGTTTTGGCCCGACCTTTATTTAAAGAGTAGAAAACTAAAAGGAAGGAGGATGTGACCAAGTCCTGGTTTTGGACAACCTACATATCCCGGATTATAAGGGAATCAGGTCGCGTGTAGTTCAAGGAGAGTGATGGAATGATGAGTTGTAGAGTCGAGTGAGGTTCCGTCGAGGCTCCGGTCCGCGGTCCCGTAATTACATCAAAATCAAAATGTAAAAGAACTAAACAAGCCTATCAACTATGAGTTACAAGATTCCTATCTATAAATCTTCTGAAGCTTGATCTTTAGTCTTGAATGATGCTTCATGCCGACTTTTGATTTGAACCTTGATGCTTTCTAGCTGCAGGTGCTAGTTTGTTCTTCTTCTGATGAAAACGAGGAATGCAAGTGCTCGTGACTTCAACCATGTCTTAATCAGTTCACATCGTTTACCGGCTTCTGCATTTTGGATTTACTTTTTTCTTTTTTTTCTTTTCTTTTATTTCGAATTGAGACGTCTTCTTTTGGTCGTCTCGAATCCATTGTCCTAAAGCGTAATCTGCACAAAATCAAGAACACACGAACGAAACTTTCTGCCCAGTTTTCACTAGGAAAATGTTGTGAGTTATTGTAATAAAATCTATAATACTTTATTATTGAAAGAAATGAAAGGTCGGGAATGGTGTACCCGGAGTGAATGTAGACTAGTGGATGGATATCCTATGTCTAAAAGAAAAATCAACTAGGGATTGGAGACCCTATGTTGGAAAAGATTGACAGGTTATGTTGTCGTCAGGAAAAGATCACCGGGTTATGCCGGTGTCGGGGAAAAGATCAACAGGTTATGTTGTTGTCAGGAAAAAGATCACCAGGTTATGCTGGTGTCAGGAAAGATCAACAGGTTATGCTATTGTTAGTAAAAAAGATCACCAGGTTATGCTGGCGTCAGGGAAGGATCAACAGGTTATGTTGTTGCCAAGAAAAGATCACCAGGTTATGATGGCGTCAGGGAATGATCAATAGGTTATGTTGTTGCTAAAAAAGATAAACAGGTTATGTTGGCGTCTGGAGAAGATCAACAGGTTATGCTGTTGTCAAGAAAAAGATCACCAGGTTATGTTGGCGTCTAGTAAAGATCAACAGGTTATACTGTTGTCAAGAAAACGACCACCAGGTTATACTGGTGTCTAGGAAAGATCAACAGGTTATGCTGTTGTCAGGAAAGGCCAACAAGTTATGTTGTTGCCAGGAAAAGATCACCAGGTTATGCTGGCGTCAAAAAAAAGTCATCAGGTACTGACGTCTGGAAAGATCAACAGGTTATGTTGTTGTCAGGAAAAGATCACCAGGTTATGCTGGCGTCTGGAAAAGGTCAAAAGGTTATACTGTTGTCAGGAAAAGATCAACAGGTTATGATAGCATCCGGAAAAGGTCAACAGGTTATGTTGTTTCCAGGAAAAGAGATCACCACGTTATGCTGGTGTCTGAAAAAGATCAACACGTTACGTTGTTGTCAGGAAAAGATCACCAGGTTATGCTGGCGTCTGGAAAAGGTCAATAGGTTATGTTGTTGCTAGGAAAAGAGATCACCAGGTTATACTGGTGTCTGGAAAAGACCAACAGGTTATGTTGTTGTCAGGAAAAGATCATTAGGTTATGCTGGTGTCTGGAAAAGGTCAACAGGTTATGTTGTTGTCGAGAAAAGATATCACTAGGTAATGCTGATGTCTGGAAAAGATTAACAGGTGTTGATACCCAATTTTTTCCTCAAAATATTTTAAATTTGCATATATAGCTTCAAAATCATGTATCAATAGCAATTGATATTTTTCCACAATTTTCCTATATTTGTATTAATCTATCCAGCATTTTATTGCCAACAAATAATTATAAAATTGCATTACAAATGATTTCAAAAGCATTTCTTGGTTTCATTAATTACTTTTGGTCCTATTATACCAAATTATTTCATAATTAGCTAAATTGGCACCTTTTGGATATAATTGCAATAACTTTGCAATTATAACCCAATCATACGATTTTATACTATTTTTATCCAGAAATTAATCACTTGTATTTTTAAAATACTAAGTAATCCTTTTTTAATTATTTTCTACGCATGAAATTTATTTTTATAATTAACAGCTATTTTTTTATAAATTGTTTTAATTAATTTACATGGGGTATTTAACAGATAGCCACTTTCATTTCATTTATAACCTAATTAGACCAAACCAAAGTCGGATTAAAATGGCCCAAACACCCAGGCCCAATACATTTATCCTACCCAACCCAATACCCCACTTCAATCTTGACCGTTGATCACTCAGATCAACGGTCCGGATTTACCCTTTCCTTAATTAATCCAAATGACCCCCGCCCAAACCCTCACTTCTCTCATTTCTCTCATCTTTTATCCGCCGTCATCCCCTTCCTGTTCTCTCTCAAATCCTCTCTGCATCAAAACCCTAATCCCCTCTCCATTATCTGGTTCGCCGATAACAATGGTGGTTCCCTACCCCCTAGCCTCTATGGATTCTCTCTATGGCTCCATTCTTTCATCCCTGAGGTCCTCAAGGGACTGATTGGTTATTCATCCATCCCCCGGGGTCCGTGCTCACCTCCCATGGCTTTCATGTCATTCTCAGTCCGTCCATGTCCATCTGAGTAAGATGCTCCCATCTCCGGCTAGAACTTGTGGTTTCTAAGACGACTCTCTCTCTCTCTTTGGGTTCTCTCTCTGAAACCCTAATTTTAAAACTGGATTTCTTAGATCTGCAATAGATTTGGATATATTCCGAGTTATTTTGCTGTTTTCTTAAAGATTTTCCGATTTTCCTAAAGCATCTCTTCATCTTCAAACTAGGGTTTCTTAACCCCTTTCTAAAAATGATTCTTCTTCTGACTTTAGTGTTATTATGTGATTTTCACTGTATTTAAATGATTTGTTTAAGTTTTTCCTTCATTTGATTTTATTATGTTGAAAACCCTATGTTTCTTGGTTTAATCTTTGGGTTCTGAGTTTATCTTTATTGTTCGTTCTTTCAAACTTCTTTGCATGTTTGATTCTCATGAATCTGCTTCGATTAATCTGAGTATTTTTGTGATTTTCACCCTGTTTAACATACTAGGGTTTCTGATTCCGCCTATTATGTGCTTACCTCGCTTACTCTCAGAGGTTTATGTTTATCAGTACTATATTCCAGTTTGAATCCCTGATTCTATATGATCTTCACTTTACCATGTCTATCAGGGTTCTAATTCTTGCCTTCTGCCTTACTTATCATGTGTTTATTCTGTGCAATTTGTGTTGATTCCCCCTAATCAGTATTATTTCTTATTTGAACCCTTGATTCCCTATGATTGATACCTTTNCTCTGAACCTAGCCTCAATTACATGTTCTATACTGGTACTGTGCTGAAATTATTTCCTTATTGTGTTATATTCCAGTCATATGGTATCTTTCCTTATTTATTGCATGTCTATTACCGTTCAAAATTAACTCCTTAATTGAAGGGAGTACTTATATTGATCTTATATTGATTGATTCTGATTCCCCAATCACTGCCTGACTTTGACTGTTACCTTATCCTACCTAGTTTCAAACTACTATATATGCTCTCTCTCATTGACACTAAATAGACACGAACACATTAGTTCAAACTCTATCTCTTACACTCAAAGCTTTCTGCTCTCTTTCTGTGTTACTAACTATTATTCTGAGTTAGCCGGCTGCAAGTCAAGGCTAACTATTGTGCTCTCCTGCCCCTTCACCTTTGTGTTTACTGTCCCTTTACTGGTATGTTCTGATTTTCAATTTAAGTCCCAAAAACCAATATGTTCCTTTTACTGCTTCAGTTTATCATGTTCCTGATCTGTTTCTATCTATTGTTTTGCTGTTCAACATGTAACTGACCTCTTTGCATCATTTCTTCATCTAGTATGCTAATTATGTCTTAAATCTTTAGGATTAGCATGTTCTTATAAACCTGTAATCTGATTCAATATGACTCAATTCTGTTTTGATGCTTGTGTACTAGTAGCCTAGTTCTGGTATGCCTTATTGATTTGTTACCCTAAGTTGCCCTAATGCTATGCCCAATCATGTTTTGTGCTTCTATGTCCTCACTGCTGCTATGAAATCCTATACTATGTCATCTCCCAATCCCATGAACCCCCTAAGCACTTCTGATTTTGTGACTATGTTCTGATTAGCATTACTGAATTCGTGTCTCACTATTTACACTATTAGATACCCCTTAATTGCAAGAGACTTATGTTTATTATATGTGTATTATGTGTCCTCAGTCCCCAATTATCCCTGTGTGAAAGGTTGTTATTCGAGTATTGTTGAACCTGTTTGGCTCTGTGTTTGATTTGTTGTTCGTTTGATTTCTCCACTCTTATCAAAAATTGTTTTACTGCTAAACAACTCTCCTATTTTATAAAACTATTGCAACTGAATCCCTTCTTTCAAATACTGCTTTCCTATTAAACCCTTTTCAAAACTATGTCAAGCACTCTCACTCTACTCTTAGGTCCTTAGGTTCTTCCCCTCCAGTGTATGACTGCCTTAGGATTCTTGTGAGATCCCTCTGAACTCTGATGCATTGGGGTTGGCCCTACCACACTGCACTTACTCAATTATGGTTATTAAATCTGGGTGTGAGCACTGCCCGAGATCCCTTGGGGTCCTTAGGGAACTCTAACACAATAACATTTGGGCACTTGAGGTTCTGGGAATCTGGGTCTATTTTCAGGCTCCTTATAGTTTAACTTCTTCTTTTCCTTTATCTATTTATGTAATTTATTCAGTTGGTCTGTAATAATTATTGTAAATGAATACTGGGGGATGGCTAGTGAAGTGGGAGGGATAGCTATATGATCTTATCAATGCCACTGGGTAGAAATCATGTCGTAGGCTTTAAATTCCCTATATCTGCATTAGAATCCATGCTTAGGACTAACATGTTCATTCAAACCATGACAAACATAGATATCATGTCTTTAAGACTTTCATGTTTACTGCTTTAACGTACATTGTGTCCTTAATTTATGCTTATGCCTACCACTTAGAAATCCTGCTCCTAGGGTGATAATATTAATACTCATGTGCATTCAAAACATGTCCCAATCATCCTATAACTCTTTGTGCATTTTAGAAATCATGCTTTAGGAATCCTGTGCATCTTGAAATTATGTCTTAGTCATCCTGCATTTATATGTGCATATTAGATACCATGCTCTAGGATTTCATCTATATTTACTTAACTACCCCTAGTTTAAACTGCTGAATCATGGAAAGGTATAAGATAGCCTCGCATATGATTATCATGTCTGTTCTAAATAGAGATTGGTAACTATCTCTGCATTCTCAGATTTACATCACTTACAACAACATGTTTTAGGTAAAACAACCTCTGAAGTCTGAACTGTTTAATAATTCTGGTAGTCACTATGCACAACCACACGCCTAAGCAAGCCTTAGGTAATCAACCTCTTAAAAATGAATACTGTTTTGATTGCGTTTGCTGCCTAAAGGCTAACAGGTTTTAAAATCAGTAGGTAAACTGATTAAGTCCTTTCTATTGAGTTTATAAACAAACTGCATACTTCTATGCATTGATATTCACTCAGATATCCTGTCTTAGGATTCTGTCCAATAAAACTGCCTCTTGTTTTGTGTTTGAGACGTGTTGTTTATGTGCAATATCTGTGGAGGTAAATTTGAGCCTTTTAAATTGCTTTTCCCGCATTTATTTGTAAAGTCCTACTTGTTCTTGCATGTCGCCTAGAATTTTATCCTTTTAACCTTAGGGAGTTTTGTCTAGAACAGCCCATATTTATAGGTCCTAAATTCCTCCAGGGCCATTAAGAAGGGACGGGTAACAACACGCATATAGGTCATTAAATAAACTCTCTTAATAACCACTAAGGGGTGGGAAGGGTAGACATGGATATGCTATCGGGTGCGCTAATGCCACATGTAGCCCCACTTCTGAGGAGTGATTACCGGGCATTGTACTGATGTGATCCTATAGAATAAACAACCTAGGACCCCTCCCCCCCATCCCTTACACATGTGTTCTTAGATTTTAAAACCTCCGGAATTTTGTATATGTGCTTAGACTTTAAATCTTTTAAACTTAAGCACTGTGTGCTTGGACTGCAATTCTTCTCAAAACCTTCATCTATTTACCTATGTGTTTATTGATTATATGCTATCTGTTCACAAAGTTTTATTGGGCCGGGAACCACAGTGTTGGACTTCGAGGGGTGCCTAACACCTTCACCTTGAAGTAATTTCAAGCCATTACCCTATCTCCGATTATCTAATCTGTGTTTGTAAATAACCTTTAGTAGGTTCCCTAACGCACCTTAAAAATCGTTAGGTGGAGACTCTTCAATTCCTTATTCCTTTTCCAAAAGGAAACGAGTTGTCCCAATAATGTCGAATACCCTGACCGATCCGAAAGGGGAGGAAAGAGGGGGGCGCGACAACAGGTTATGTTGTTGTCAGGAAAAGATCACCAGGTTATGCTGGCATCTGGAAAAGGTCAACAGGTTATGCTGTTGCCGAGAAAAGATCACCAGTTTATGCTGGCGTCTAGGAAAGATCAACAGGTTATGTTGTTGTCAAGAAAAATATCACCGAGTTATGCTGGTGTCTAGAAAGATCAACAGGTTATGCTGTTGTCAGGAACAGATACCAGGTTATGCTGGCGTCTAGAAAAAGGTCAACAGGTTATGATGTTGGCAGGAAAAGAGGTCACCAGGTTATGTTTGTGTTTGGAAAAGATCAACAAGTTATGCTGTTTGATGCGAGACTAAAATGCATAGTTTAACATGTGAT
>ML317042.1:0-16622 GCA_005239505.1 Nicotiana paniculata | reverse complement strand
GGGCTCTAACGCCCCCCTAACGCCAGGGGGGGCCTGGCGTTTGGGCCCTAACGCCCCCCTAACACCGGGGGGGCCAGGCGTTTTCGGGTAAACGCCCCCCTAACGCTAGGGGGGGCCTGGCTTTAGGGGGCAAACGCCCGGCTATCGCCCGGGCGTCTCCTTTTGCGTATTTTTGACGTATTTGCATCCCTTTAGCTCCGTTTCCATTTCCAATTCACCTACACATAAAATAAACTCCATTAAGCACATAACAAGTGTAATTTTATCATTAATTCTCATAAAATGTAAGGTATATCACATGCTAAACCATGCAATTTAGTCTCGCATCATATATACACAAGAAAATAGGAAAAGTTTATATTGTGAGGTGCATTTTAATGGTTACTGTTAGACCTCCGCCAATTGGAGCTTGACTTGACAACAAGAGTGTTGTCATGGGGCAGCAAGAGTATTGCCAAGCTAAGGTGCATGAGCAGCACCAAAGCTAAAAAGGGAAACGGACAAGTGATGGTCAAGGCTTTGACGAAGGCGAGGCAACTTGGCAAGGTCTTGACAATGAGTTGCGGGCTAAGGGGGACACTTGATCATGGCATAGGAATCAAGGCATGAGGCAATGATGCCAAGGCAAGGCAAAAACGAAGTGACAAAGGCAGGCTAAAGTGCAATGGGAAGGCAGTGTGCGGGACAAACTTATCATGGCATTGAGTTGCGGAAAACGAGCCAAGTTCGTGGGCAATGGCATAGGAAAATTGTGGCTACAATGCAGCTGAGTACATGGCATTGGCGCCTGGTTCAAGCCAAGGCACGAAAATGGCAGCAAACTTCAGGTTGACCAAGTCAAGTGTGGTTACCAGCATATGCTATGCACATGGGCAACAATTGAGCTTTGATAAAATGCTGGCAGCAGTGGTTGCACGTTTTTGGGCCATGATCCTACTATTATTTAGCCTGATTTACATGATCCTAGTAGTTGGGGGTTGTCAACTACACTAAGCTAAAATAGCGGGCTGAGTGGGACAAGTGTCTAAGCCTAATTGCGACAAGTGTAAAGGCTAAAGAGGGCTGTCTCATAAGTTATAAATGGGCAGAACCTTTATGCTTGTAGCAAGGGAGAAAAACGTGTATGAGTGCACAATTGAGTTAGAAAAGAGTCCTAAGTCTGGTTTTCAAGAGTGAAAACAGCTAAGGCTAAGAGTAGTCTTGTGAGAAAAATCTGAGGCTCAAGAGTGATCTTCTTTTGTACACGGCTGTACTTTGAGTTGAGTTTCTTTATATGCTCGAGTTAAATACAAAGTTGGGAAATAAATTTCCTGTATATTGTGCCTTGTGTTCTACTTTAAATTCTGTTTCCTTTATCATATTTCGTTGCCTAAATTATTCCTAAAACTTAGTACGTTGAAAGCTGTCTAAAATAATCTAAGTCCAAAGTTGCTGTAATTTTAGTTAAGTGTTGGAGCAGGCTGAAGTCAAGTGTGAGACTTGGCTGCCGCACAGGCTGTTTTTGTGTGACATAAAATGCGCCTGTGACAACTGGTATTAGAGCGGAGCAGGTTCGTGACAGAGGCACGACGGGCAGTAGCAGATTTCGTGGTCTTGTTTGAGAACATGGCCGGTGGTAACAACGAACTGCAGGAAAGGCTAACGAAACTGGAGGCATTGGTAGGAACTGTCCCTAAAGGTGAAGAAATTCAAACTCTCGTGACAAGGCTTACCTACCTTGAGGCAGAATTGGAAAAGCTAAGTCAAGAGAATGCGGATCTAAGGAACGAGACAGTGATGTTGTGGGCGAGGATGCTCCTTACGTGGTGCTGACCGTCTCAAGGTAAAGATCCCGGAACCTAAGGCATTTGGTGGTGCAAGGAGTGCACGTGAATTGGAGAATTTTCTTTGGGATATGGAGAAGTACTTTCATTCTATTCGTGTGCAAGGTGAGAAAGTGAAAGTAACCTTGACTAGCATGTATTTGAGTGATGATGCTAAGTTATGGTGGCGCACTCGTGTGGCTGAAGATGAAAGTTTGGGCAGGCCAAAGATTGAGTCGTGGGAGCGGCTTAAAAAGGAATTTAAGGATCAGTTCTTTCATAGCAATACGTCTTGGATTGCTAGGGATAAACTGAAAAAGTTGAGGCAAATCGGATCAGTTAGAGCATATGTCAAAGAATTCACTTCTTTGATGTTGAGAATCAGCAACATGTCAGAAGAAGACAAGTTGCACAACTTCATGAGCGGGCTGCAACAATGGGCACAACTTCAGTTGCGAAGGCACAATATTCAAAATCTCGCAAGTGCTGTGACTGATGCATTTGGTGATTTTCACTTGGGAGAAGAGACTTCTGCTTCAAAGTCTAACGAGGGAAGGAAAGACAAGGCAAAAGAGTGGAAGAAATGTCAAAATAACAATGCTAATGAAGACAAGGGGAAGGGAAAACAAAAGGTTGGAACTTCAAAATACAAGGAGAAGGGCAGAAAATTTGGTGGCTGTCACATTTGTGATGGGCCACACCGAGCAAGGGACTTCCCAAAGAAGGCAGTGTTAAATGCTATGACTGCCAAGAATAAGAGGGCTGCATTAGAGGCAATGACCAACGACAATAAAATGGCTGGAGTGAATGCAATTGTGGATGATGAGAAAGGGGGTCAAGGGGCATTGGTTGTCAACCCCTTAGGACTAATAAATTGAGCTAACCTCAACGAGGACGTCGAGTTTCAAAGGGTGCGGGTGGTTTGTTAGACCCCGCCAATTGGAGCTTGACTTGACAACAAGAGTGTTATCATGGGGCATCAAGAGTGTTTCCAAGCTAAGGTGCATGAGCAGCACCAAAGCTAAAAAGGGAAACGAGCAAGTGATGGCCAAGGCTTTGACGGAGGAGAGGCAACTTGGCAAGGGCTTGACAATGACTTGTGGGCTAAAAGTGACACTTGATAATGGCATAGGCATCAAGGAATGAGGAAACGATGCCAAGGAAAGGCAAAAACGAAGTGGCAAAGGTAGGCTAAAGTGCAACGGGAAGGCAGTATGCGTGATAGACTTGTCATGGCATTAAGTTGTGGCAAACGGGCCAAGTTCGTGGGCAATGGCACATGAAAATTATGGCTACAATGTAGCTGAGTACATGGCATTGGCGCCTGGTTCAAGCCAAGGCACGAAAATGGGCAACAAACTTCAGATTGACCAAGTCAACTGCGGTTACCGGCACATGCTGTGCACATGGGCAGTAGTTGAGCTTTGCTAAAATGCTGGCAGCAGTGGTTGCACGTTTTTGGGCCATGATCCCACTATTATTTAGCATGATTTACATGATCCTAGTAGTTGGGGATTGTCAACTACACTAGGCTAAAGTAGTGGGTTGAGTGGGACAAATGTGTAAGCCTAATTGCGACAAGTATAAAGGCTAAAGAGGGTTGTCTCATAAGTGATAAATGGGCAGAACCTTTATGCTTGTAGCAAGGGATAAAAACATGTATGCGTGCACAATTGAGTTAGGAAAGAGTCTTAAGTCTGGTTTTCAAGAGTGAAAACACCTAAGGCTAATAGTAGTCTTGTGAGAAAAATCTGAGGGTCAAGAGTGGTCTTCTTTTGTACACGGCTGTACTTTGAGTTGATTTTCTTTGTATGCTCGAGTTAATAACAAAGTTGGGAAAGAAATTTCCTGTATATTGTGCCTTGTGTTCTACTTTACATTTTGTTGCCTTTATCATATTTCGTTGCCTAAATCAGTCCTAAAACTTACTACGTTGAAAGCTGTCTAAAATAATCTAAGTCCAAAGTTGCTGTAATTTTGGCTAAGTGTTGGAGCAGGCTGAAGTCAAGTGTGAGACTTGGCTTCCGCGCGTGCTGTTTTTGTGTGACATAAAAAGCGCCTGTGACAGTTACTATGGTTTAAATAGGGGGAAATTTAACGCATGTTATGTCGCCCTAATTTTAAGTTAATACATGTAACAATTGCATGGTAATTTTGAAACTCTTTAGATGATGACTAATTTGTACCCTAAAATAAAAAGTCACAACGACATTTCTAGTATGTTTGGTCAAGATTCTAGATTCAACTTATTTTGAGAAGTGATTTTCTGAAAAGAGTAATTTTTTGAAAATCACTTTTGAGCAACAATTAGTGTTTAACCAAACTTTTAAAAAGTGCTTCTAAGTATAGTTTCTTAAAAGTATTTTTCAACAAAATACATATGGAAAGAAGCTATTTTTTTCAACTAATCAAAAACAACTTTTGATTTTACTCAAAAGCATCTTTCGTTCCTTCTAAAAACTTCGCAAAATACCTTAACTTTGGAAAAGGTACTTTTGCCCAAAAAAATTTGGCCAAACAGGCTAAGGAGTATTATATTGGGCAATGAAAAAGAAAAAAAAATGAAAAAAATATCGGATTGGCATTGTCGACCAAAGTACCATTATTTTGATGATAAACTTGCTTGTTTGCAGATAAAATAAGGGATCTTTACATAAATAGCCAGCCATATTCATTGTTTACTTTTTCTAGCCATCTACATAGTTTATACATTAATTATACATAATTACACACATATAATACATAAATATGCTTATATTATATCTCCGTCGGTTATTTTCTGTTTAAGCGATTGGGTGGCTGACTATTTGGGTTAATTCTTCTAACGGGCCAGTGTAATATTACAACATTTGACGAAAAAAGGCTGAACAGCTCAAATAGGAAAAAAAAAATCTTAGTACCGATATATTGTGGCTTTTCATCTACATTGTCTGAGGAACATAGGCAATAGGCACCATATTCCTCTTTCTTATGCATTCTTCGTTTGGGTATTAATATGCGGATATGAGTTTAGTTTAATTTTCATCATAATGGCGGTTTTAGAATAATTTTGTCTCAATTTCAAATAAGATTAAAGTCGGCTATATGAATTTCCACTGACGATGGTTTTCCATTTAAGCTCAATAACTCATGCTATCATCATATATACCTGTATACGGTCGAAATCGGACATACTCGATTTCATTGGCAGGGGAATTACCTCGAAGGGTAGCTCCGTAATACATTAGGCTCGGGCTCGAAGATAGAACATCAGACTTGGAGATCGAAGTGTTCATTAAGATCGAGGCCAATAACAATCGAGACCAAGCATAACTGACTTCGAGTAAGGCGTGACAATGCAATAGTGAGATATCAGGAGCCGGTCGAAGATCATGGCGGAAATCCCGGAGCAGATCAAATCAAAGCGATTATTGATGCAAATCATGGGATTTACTTCCGTTGTTAGAATTGTACCTTATTTAGGATTCCTCTATTATATAAAGAGGGACCTCATTCATTTGAAGGATCATCATTCACTGCTAAGAATCTATACATCCGTTACTCTCTTTATTTTTTCTTACTGTTCATCAGAATTGTTCCATTCTTTACTGTTTTTACTATCCTACCTCGAGACAATCTCGAATCAAGGTCGAGGCACTGCTTGAATACCGGTTTGATTCATTCTAATGTTCAATTTATCTATTTAATTCATTGTTTATCAATTGGTATTCAATTAAATCACATATTCTTAAAACCACAATATAAGTTTAATTGTTACTTGATTTTTAGGGTAAACAGTTTGGCGCCCATCGTGGGGCTAAGGATAATAGTGATTGTTCAGTACGAATTCTGATAAAACACACTATTTTACGCTTGTTCTTGTCAAGAATTTTTGCTTTCAGGTTAAAACATGTCAAACTCACAAAACGCATCCACACACGGTGACAATGGCCTCGGATTACACGGGGAAAACGAAAATGTGACTGCTCCAGGAGTCGAGGTGCCACAGGACAATCTCGGGGGAGCACCGGTTGCCAACCCGGTCGATGTCAGTTTGCATGTTGCTCTAAATGCGGACCTAGGAACGAATCTCGATGGGAGTATACGCAGAGAAGGCCAATCTGTAGCCAAGAAACGCAGGGTAGAGGAGATGAAGGAGTCAGTCTCCAAGTGATATTCGAGATGCTTTACGCTCAGCAAGCCAATATTGCTCAGTTACAAAATCAACATAGAGCTCCAAATAGGGTCGAGCCAGAAATTACTCGCCGTACCGAGCCAGTACAGGGAAGGTCGAATGGTAACACATTGGGGTCTGATCCTGCGGCAATGAAGATGCTCGAGGAGCTCACCAAAAGAATTGAATCAGGGGAGAAGAAAATCCAAGCAAACGACAAAAAAATGGAGACATACAACTCCCGAGTTGATCAGATACTGGGGGCACCGCCAATCTTGAAAGGGATGGATTCGAAGAAGTTTGTACAAAAGCCGTTTCCTCCAAGTGCGGCTCCGAAGCCTATTCCAAAGAAATTTGGTATGCCAGACATACCCAAATATAATGGGACCACCAATCCCAACAAACATGTTAATTCATATACATGTGCCATCAAGGGTAACGATTTAGAAGATGATGAAATCAAATCTGTGCTGTTGAAAAAGTTCAGAGAGACCCTTTCAAAGGGAGCAATGATTTGGTATCACAACCTGCCGCTAAATTCCATCGATTCATTTGCCATGTTGGCGGATTATTTCGTAAAGGCGCACGCCGGGGCCATAAAGATCGTAACAAGGAAATCGGACCTTTTCAAGGTAAGACAAAGGGATAATGAAATGCTGAGGGAGTTTGTGTCCCGATTTCAAATGGAACACATGGAGTTTCTACCAGCCACAGATGATTGGGCAGTTCAAGCTTTCACCCAAGGGTTGAACGAACGAAGTTAGATAGCATCACGTCAGTTGAAACAAAATTTGATCGACTATCCAGCTGTAACTTGGGCAGATGTGCAGAATCGATATCAATCGAAGATTAGGGTCGAGGAAGACCAACTAGGAGCCCCTTCTGGTTCAGTGCATCCAACTTAATACTAATCGTACACCGCTGATCGAAGGAACAATGGTCCGGGACGCAATTCCGCCCGGAATGATCGAAGAAATGATCGAGGATAGAGCTCTCAGGGACTTATGAGCAAAAGTGATTTTGACAAGTATGCCTATCCCATAGAGGCACCTCGGTTATTAGAGTATAACTTTAGGATCGCAGCATCAGGCATTGTATCGGCAATCAGAAGGATCAAAGATACTAGGTGGACCAGACCCATACATGCCGATCCTTCCCAGAGAAACCCAAATCTGATGTGCAAGTATCATGGCCCACATGGCCACCATATCGAGGATTGCAGGCGATTAAGGGAGGAGTTAGCCCATCTGTTCAACGAGGGCCACCTTTGAGAGTTCCTCAACGATTGAGCCAAGAATCATTTCAGGGAAAGGGACGTCAATAGGAAAAATGAACAGGAGGAACCCCAACATGTCATTCATATGATCTTCGGTGGGGTCGACATTCCATAGGGACCTATATTCAAACACACTAAGGTATCAATCACTAGGGAAAAGCGAACCTGAGAATATGTGCCTGAAGGCACCATATCATTCAACAACGAAGAAGCAAAAGGCATTTCTCAGCCCCACAATGACGCTCTGGTAATTTCTATCTTATTAAATAAAGTTCAAGTTAAACATGTTTTAGTGGATCCAGGTAGCTCAAAAAATATCATCCGATCGGGGGTCGTGGAGCAACTCGGCCTACAAGACCAAATTGTACCCGCAACTCGGGTCTTAAAGGGCTTCAATATGGCTAGTGAAACAACTAAAGAGGAGATTATCCTACCGGTGAATGTGGCTGGGACCATTCAAGATACCAAGTTCCATGTAATCGAGGACGACATGAGGTACAATGCCCTGCTCGAAAGGCCTTGGATCCACAACATGAGGGCATTCCCCTCGACTATCCACCAGATGATGAAATTCCTGACGTCGGACGGTGTAAAAAAATGTACGGGGAGCAACATGCTGCAAAGGAAATGTTTGCGGTCGATGAGGTAACACCGATATCGACGTTATCAACCTTGAAAAATTTGAGCATCAAAGGTAAATAGGAAGCCAAATAGCAATTACCACCACCAGCCTCGACCGAATCAGGGAAATAGGAGATAGAAGAAGAAGAGGAAGATTTTTGACCCCTCAAACTTTTATTGTTCCCAAAGATTCTAACGCCACCAAATCAACGGTCAAAGAGCTGGAACAGGTTATAGTGATCGAATACCTGCCAGAGTAAAAGGTATACCTGGGAACGAGATTAACCCCCGAACTCAAGAAAAAGCTTATTCAATTTCTTATTGATAACATAGATTATTTTTCTTGGTCCCATTTAGACATGACAGGGATCCCACCAGAGATAATAAGGCACCGATTAAGCCCGGACCCTAATTTCAGACCAATGAAGCAAAAGAGAATACCCCAGTCCAAGGTAAAGCACGCATTCATAAAGGACGAGGTAACTAAACTTCTCAAAATAGGGTCCATTCGGGAGGTAAAATATACTGAATGGTTAGCCAATGTAGTCGTAGTCCCTAAAAAAGGGAACACACTTAAAATGTGCATAGACTATAAGGATTTAAACAAGGCATGCCCCAAAGATTCTTTTTCACTGTCTAACATCGATCGCATGATCGAAGCCACGGCCGACCACGCGATCCTTAATTTTCTCGATGCCTATTTCGGGTACAATCAAATTCAGATGAACCCAGAAGACCAAGAAAAGACACCATTTATCACTAAGTACGGAACATACTGTTATAATGTAATGCCCTTCGGGCTAAAAAATACAGGGGCTACTTACCAACGCCTAGTAAATAAAATGTTCGAAGAAAAAATAGGTAAGTCAATGGAAGTGTATATTGATAGCATGCTAGTTAATTCCCTGCACTCAGAGGACCATTTAACTAATTTGTAGGAAACATTCGAGATTCTGAGGAAATATAACATGAAGCTCACCCCGAGAAGTGTGCTTTCGGGGTCGGATCTGAAAAGTTCCTTGGCTTCATGGTGTCGAATCGAGGGATCGATATCAACCCCACTAAAATCAAGGCCATCAAAGACATCACTGTCGTGGACAGTGTAAAAGCCGTACAGAGGCTGACTGGACGGATAGCTACCTTAGGCCGATTTATCTCGAAGTCATTGGATCGAAGCCATAGATTTTTCTCTCTACTCAAAAAGAAGAATGATTTCTCCTGGACCCTGGAATGACAATAGGCATTAGAGGAATTGAAGCAATACCTATCGATCCCACCACTGCTTCACACTCCGACGACAGATGAGAAACTTTACTTGTACTTGGTAGTATCAAAAATTGCGGTAAGTGGTGTCCTGGTTCGAGAATAGAAAGGTATGCAATTCCCTGTTTATTACGTTAGTCGAACTTTAGGAGAAGCAGAAACTAGATATCCACACTTAGAGAAATTGGCACTTGCATTGATAAGCGCCTCTAGAAAGTTAAAACCATACTTTCAGTGTCACCCCATATGCATATTAATCACTTATCCACTTCGTAACATTTTGCACAAGCCCGAAATGTCGGGTCAATTGGCTAAGTGGGCCGTCGAACTCAGTGGGTATGCTATCGAATATCAACCTCGAACGACCATAAAGTCTCAAATTTTAGCAAACTTCGTGGCCGATTTCACACCGACCCTCGTACCCGAAGTAAAAAAGGAACTCTTTTTAAAATCGGGTACATCATCGGGGGTATGGACCCTTTTCATAGACGGTGCTTCGAATATGAAGGATTCCGGGCTAGGCATCATTTTGAAGCCGCCCACAGGTAACGCTATTAGGCAATCTATCAAAACTTAAGTTGACTAACTATGAGGCCGAGTACGAGGCCATGATTGGAGGTCTCGAGCTAGCTAAAAGCTTGGGGGAAGAAGTCATTGAAGCCAAATATGAATCTTTACTGGTGGTGAACCAAGTAAACAAAACCTTCAAAGTTCGAGAGGATAAAATGCGTAGATATTTGGACAAGTTGCAGGTAACTTCGCACCGTTTCAAGGAATGGACTTTACATCATGTACCTCGAGAAAAAGACAGTGAGGCCGATGCGCTTGCTAATTTGGGGTCATCGGTCGAGGGGGATGAGATCAGCTCAGGAACTGTCGTTCAACTCTCGAGATCTGTGATCGAGGAAAGTCATGCCGAGATAAACTCGACAAGTTTAACTTGGGATTGGAGGAACAAATATATTGAATACTTGAAAAATGGAAAGCTCCCATCGGACTCTAAAGAATCGAGGGCCCTACGAACCAAAGCTGCCCAATTCACGTTGGCTGAAGATGGAACATTATACAGGAGAACATTCGGCGGACCATTGGCAATGTGTTTGGGACCAGCGGACACCGATTATGTTCTATGAGAGGTCCATGAAGGCACTTATGGGAATCACTCCGGTGTCGAATAACTGATACACAAAGTCATTAGAGCAGGGTACTATTGGGATATCATGGAAAAAGACTCTAAGGAGTTTGTTCGAAAATGTGATAAATGTAAAAGTTTTGCACCGATGATCCCCAGCCCAGAGAACAACTTCATTCGGTCCTATCCCTATGGCCATTCATGAAATGGGGGATGGATATCGTTGGCCCTCTGCCATCGGCCCCACGTAAAGCTAAGTTAATTTTATTTATGACTGACTATTTCTCTAAATGGGTTGAAGAACAGGCTTTCGAGAAAGTCAGAGAGAAAGAGGTTATAGACTTCATCCCGGATCATATCGTGTGCCGATTTGGGATACCCGTCAAAATAGTGTGCGACAATGGAAAACAATTTATCAGCAGTAAAGTGACAAAATTCCTTGAAGACCATAAAATAAAAAGGATATTGTCAACACCATATCATCCTAGTGGAAACGGATAGTCCGAATCGATGAACAAGACTATCATCCAAAACCTAAAGAAAAGGCTGAATGATGCTAAGGGGAAATTGAGGGAAATTCTACTCGAGGTTCTTTGGGCGTATCGAACAACATCGAATTCCAGTATAGGAGCAACTCCGTTTTCCTTAGTATATTGCTCTGAAGCATTGATTCCAATCGAAGTCAGGGAACCCGGTGCCAGGTTTTGACATACAACTGAAGAATCAAATCATGAGGCTATGAATATTAGCCTCAAGTTATTGGATGAAAAACGAGAAGCCATGGCTGCACAAAAGCAAGTTATCGAAAGACACTACAACAGGAGAACCAACCTTCGCCACTTCAGAGTCGGGGACTTAGTCCTAAGAAAAGTCACCATCAACACTCGTGATCCTATTAAGGGAAGCTCGGCCTGAATTCGGAAGGACCCTACCAAGTCCTCGACATCGTCGGAAAGGGGTCTTATAAGCTCGGCACGATAGACGACGAACAACTGCCAAACAATTGGAACATATCGCTTCTCAAATGATATTATTTCTAAGGTATGACTTACTCCCTTTTTTCATTTATATATTCGATGCTAGCTTACTGCAGGTGTTCGATCGAAGACATCGAGACCTCAGGTTTTAAAGCACGCGTTGCACTCTTTTTTCCTTAGATCGGTTTTTATTCCAAAATGGATTTTTCCGGCGAGGTTTTTAACGAGGCAACAATTATGTGCTACCTGGGGACAATTCAACAATATCCAAGGCTTTTTTATAATCAACCTCGAATACTGGGGAGCATCACCCTCGGATGTTATATTCTTGAGGAAAGCACTTCGTGTTATAGGGTCTGATAGGAAAACTTTGTAATGGGCCAAACGGTCGAATGAACCGTGTCCATATAGATTAGTCGAGCCCAGATGGAAAAACATGTACACATGTATAAATTATTCAAATAAGCATTCTTTATATATTAAATATCTTGTGTCTCAAAGAAAATTTTCTACTATACGAGCTCCATACTTATGATTTTGTGAGAAATGGCTCAAGGGCCAAGTGCAAATATGCCTCGAACACTCGGGGACTGCCGTCGACGATCGATGTATTCGAGTAATATAAACTCAAATTCATAAGACCTCAACAAGGCATCCCTTGATCTACAGGCCAAGGCCATCATTCTCGGGGACTAATGCTTCGAACACGTTCAGAGTATTATTGGGAAATAAGCCCAAGAGGAATACCCAAAGACTACGACTAAATTAATGCGGCTTGGAGACGTCCGAATCCCGCTATGAAAATAGGCCTTCGAATTCCTTGAAATATCGGTTAAAAAAGGGCTACCCTCGGCAAATAATCAAAAGGGATTCAATAAAATCAACCCTCGAAAAACCTTAAGAGGTATCGAATTATCCTAACACAAATGTGCTAAGGCACAAAAAGCAAAGGGGTTTCAATCGACATCGAACCCTAAAAAAACTCAATGGGTAAAAAAATATATGCTAAGGAATAAAGAAATTTTCACTAAATATTTTTTAAGCCAAAAGAGGGAAGTAATAGCCATATTTTAGAGGCCATATCGGCCCAATCTAAAGAGCCTAAGGGCCAATACACTTAGAGTGTTCTCACTCAATTCAAACCTAAGGGTTTCACTATTCCGAGCTCAAATAAAATTGATTCGAATGTAGCTCGAGGATTCATCATTATTTGATATAAAACCTTAAGGGGTTTGTTACTATGAGTTCGAAACTTACTCAAACTCAGTTATGAAAACAGTGCAATTATGGCTTCGATCAAGCCATCCGAAATCAAAATCTCAAACATATTATTGAGCTCGGGGACTCGCCCTCGCTTAACTAAAAAATCTAAGGGTTTTCTCTATTCTAAATTCAATCCGGTGCTCACTCATTATAGAGGTTGCAAAAACAAAATTTTCACAAGGCAAAGACAAAGCAGAATTTATCACAAATAAAAAATCAGAGACAAAACGAAAAGAAAGGGAATATTTCATATATGCGAAGTATTTACAAAGACCACATAGGGTATTACACAAAAAATCCAAAAACAAAAAGAAGAAAAAAAATCCCAAGTGCCTAGTTCGCCTCGGGAGCCGCTTCTTCAGAAGCTTCATCTTCATCTCCTCCGCTCTCGGAGCCAATCGCGGAGTCTCCATCATCGGAAAGCAAAGCTTCGGTCTCGTCCTCCAACACCTTCGCACTTTCGATATCAACCGTGAGGTCGAAGCCACAAACATGTACCTCCTCAAGAGTCTCTCTCTAAGTCTGGCGCCTAGCGTACTCGATAGTGCAGGATAATTTAACCTCAGCAGCAACGGAAGTCCCTGAGGAAAGACGGTCCATGTTCTGCTTCCACCCCAAAGTCTCTGCCTCTTTCATCTTGGCCTCCTCACGAAGCTGCGCAACCACTTCGGCCTTCTGCTGAGCCTGTAGAATCAAAGTGTTAGTCTCCAATGTCAAGTTAATAAATAACAAGCTCCCAAAATTTACATTACCCGTTCGATGAGCTCGGTTTGATCTTATCAGCTCAGCTCGAAGGCTCCTAGTCTCCTCTTCTTTTTGCATATAGAGGAGTTTGAGGCCGTCTCTCTCCTCCATGAGCTTTTTGAGATCAACCTCACATCGGGTCAGTGATCGGTGCCAAAACTACACCACTATAGAGTAGTGAGGATGGACCATGCAGTTTTACCCAACAAGGTCGGGATCGATTTACACAAGGAGTTAATTGATTTGGAATTAGGTATCTAACTAAATCTAAATGCGTGTGTTGTTCCTAATTGCACTTCCAAACATGTTGGTGTTGATTCTACTTCTAATTCTGTACTATTGTTTGCAAGGAATAAAGCTAAGTATAATATTTTTGGTGATAGTTTTCAAGTGTTTAAAAGGACTCGGGTAGTGAATTTCACCTAGGTTGATATCTAACGGGTATCGAGAATCTAGGGCAAGCTTGATTTGATTGGGGTCGTAATATAACCATCACACACAGGTAATCACTCTTTTCCTCTCGGTAGTTTGAGTGATTTTTCCCAATTTGGCTATCTCAAGTCCAAATGGGTGTTCATGCAATACAAGTGATATTAGCTCAAGTCGAGTATTACTATCTCTAGGTTTAACCCTTTAACTGGGGCTATCAATTTCTTGAGTTCACCCCAATTCCTTGTTAGCCTAATTTTTCTAGACTTAGTCCTCTTTCTCAAGAAGAGCCTAAGTCATAAAGGCATGAATCAGTGTTTGCAACCACTAATTCTACAATTCTAGAATGAATTAAGCTAAATATCACTAACTCATAAATAATCAAGCCTAAAATTCAAGACCCATTAAATACCTACACTAAGGTTAGGTCACAACCTTAGCTATGGGTCTAACTACTCATAATAATAGCAGAAATCAAAGATAAAGAGGAGATGTAATCCATAATATTAAAGAAAAAGATGAAAATCTAATGTTTGAAGGTAAATCTTGTACGAAATTGCCCAAATAGGAAAACATAGTCGTCTCACGTGCTCAGCAAAAACATAACATAACCTAAAATTGACAAAAAGATCTATTTATACTAAGCTGAAATTTACAAACAAAAATAGCCTTGCGGAGGTTTCGCAGCCACGTAATTTTGACGCAGACCGCCCTTCTCATTTTTGCATAACTTGTGAACTCTCTGAATCTTAGCAGTCCTGGTCCGCGGAATTCCAATCGCGGGCGCGGTGATAATTTCGCAGCCGCCTCTTTTCGATGCGGGCTGCGTTCCTATGTGTGGCTAAAAACCATCACTCTGATTCTCCATTTCGCGGACGCGTTGATACTTTCACGGCCGTACTTTTCTATCGCGGTCCCCGTTCCACAGCTCTAGGCCTAGTCTTGGTCTTTGTTTAAGTTTTGACCCCTTTATGAGTTGATCATGGATACTTTGGCTCATTTTGAACAAACCCTGCAAGCAAGCATATTAAGTTAGTTTCCGGGAATACCTTCACGCATTTTTGGCCCAAAACATAAGTAAAAGAGAGCAAATAATAGGCTAAAATCCCTACTTATCAACTCCCCCAAACTTAAGCTTTTGCTTGTCCTCAAGCAAATAAGGTAATTCCCACCTCCACAAGAAAAAGAAAAAGAATATTTCAGCTGGCCTAAGGTGACTTCAACAAGCATCAATTGGGACTAACAATTACCCTCAACACAAATGAATTATCAATAACATCATGGTTCGACCTTTTGAGTTTCATAGTTCTAATGTGACACTAGAGCATCAAGAGTTGACTCAATTCATCAAGGAAGCTCGTTCTCTTACGTAGGTCATTGTGGATCCCAATATCCTCCTCCTCTACTTCTCCACGAGCAAATCTCACTTTTTAGAATGTAACACTCAAAACAAGGATTGTGAAGAAGTGCGCTTATCACTCTCAAAAGAATGCCACAAGTAAGGCTCTAAGTACCATAAGCTTTCCCCTTATGTGAATCACCACTAATGTAGGACATAACGAACTATCATGGTTTCATCTTTCCTTAAGCACTCCATCTTCTCATTTAGGCTCATACTTTCTCGACTCTTTGAGTGATTTTTCTTCTTCCTTAGGGGAACTATAGAGACATATCGTCACTCTTTCTTACTCATGACAATCAATTTTCTCATTTTCTCATCATTCCTTGCCTTTCATCATTACGTTCTTTGAATCCTTTCAACCTTCTCTTTCTTTTTGACATATTTCTTTTTGACTTTTTATCCTTTTCTTTGCCTTTCCTTTTCATCAATTCTTTTTGTCTTCTTTGAACCTTTTATCACTTTCAAATTTCTCGTCTCTCCTCCAAACTTATGCTCTTGCCAATTGTTCATCATGAATGCTGAGAAAAGATTTGGTGCCAAGAGAGGGTCATTATAAAACTAATAAAGGCTTTTAATGTGGATATTGAATGAAAAAAGCTTAGGCTCAAAGGGGTTGACTAGGGATATCATATTGGTAGGCTACAGAAGCTTTTAAAGTTCAAATGGGACCAAGGAGAGCCTATAATGACTTCTCAAGTCGAGCTACACTTAGAATTTCGCCTAGACAAACATTCAGGGCAAGTTCTAAACTTATTAACACGGGGCTTGGACTTGCAATTCAATACCTCACCTCTCAAACTACTGGATTGTTAAAGAGAACAGAGTCGAGGTCCCACAACAACCCTAGCTAAGATTGAAAATCACAAATGGCTCAAGGAAACCACTCGATGATTGTTTTAGTCAACTCAAGAGTCTCAATGTCACAACTAGAGCTATTCTTTGTCAATCAACTTGTCTCTAACCATGAGGTAGAAGGTAAATGTGTTAGTGCAAACTGAAGCCTGCTTGAGACATTTTTAGTCATTACTACTACATATCAAAGCAAAAAGAAAATGGAGTCAGTCCCTTAATAAGGTTGTCACGCTATCCATCGCTGGGAAGAGCCACCAGATTCACACAACATCCACCTTTGGAAAGAACCGTGACATTAAGAAAACCAAAGGCTTATTGTTCACACAAAATGTTAAAGAAGCTAAAACTAAAAAAGAAGCTACTAAAGGAAATAAGAAGCTAAGCTATTAGGGAAAAATAGCAAAAGAAGTTATATAGTCAACTACGANTAAAAGGATGCAAATACGTCGAAAAATACGCGAAAGGAGACACCCGGGCGATAGCCGGGCGACAGAGCCAAACAGCCAGCCCTACCTGGCGTTAGCCAGGCGTTAGGGCTGAAACGCCAGCCCTACCCTGGCGTTAGCCAGGCGTTAGGGCTGAAACGCCAGCCCTTGCCTGGCGTTAGCCTCCAAACGCCAGGTCCCTAGTTCGGCCAGAAATCGTGTTTTGACGGGTTTAAGTGTTTCCTAAGTGAAATAGACATCTCCTACACGGTTAGGGTTCACC
>ML317039.1:0-101789 GCA_005239505.1 Nicotiana paniculata | reverse complement strand
CTTAAGAGTCACACAAGGTAGCATGATATTAATTCTTTTTATTTTAAATCACTATATTACTAACGACTCAGCATGATAATAGGTAATGACTTCACGTAGTAAACTCACACTGAAAATCAATTCACCAGAATAATAGTATTAGGAAAAGAGCTCATGAAATGACGGCAAGGCAATATGTCAATGACAATAACTCAATCCTCTAAAAAATAGTGAAAATCGAAAATACAAATTCTTAGAGTATCCTACGAAGGAACTGAAGCCAATAAAATTTTCACGATCCCAGTTCGCCCTCCATGAACATGTCATGACGGCATCTAGTCCCTATGACTATGTAACCCTAACAATGCGGAATAACAACATAAATGCGGAAATAAGTAAAAGAAATCTAAACAATCTAAAATGAAGACCGTATATAAAAGCCACTTGGCATATACAACCCAAAATAATACGGAAGTCTACAACATCACCCCAAAACCCGGAAACTCACGGGAACCACAGGCTAACAGAATACAATACAATGCCCTAACTCAAGAATAACTATACAACTGAAAGAAGGGATAAACTTTTCACAAAAGCGAATATAAGATAGAGACTCTTGGTCTGCGGACGCGGCAGATATACCTCGAAGTCTCTGTTGTATCTCTCAGCCTCGAGGATAGTGCGCCTGAGTGGAGGTACCTGGATCTGCACATGAAAAACATGCTCAGGAAAGGGCATGAGTACACCACAGCGGTAATTAATAAGTGCCAAGCCTAACCTCGGTCAGGTAGTGACGAGGAAGGTCAGGGCCCTACTAAGGTCAAACAATATAATAGGAATTTACATTATGAAAACATGCGGTAATAATGAGTACAACAGTGAAATAAGACAGGTCAAACAAGGCAATAAAAAAAACACCAGAACAGAGTAAACACCGAATATGTACAACATAATGACAATAGTAACACGAGGATCTCCCAGGATACCGTCCTGAAGTCCTTTTCTCAAATGTCAAGTGGATCTCCCCGGATACCATCCCGTGGTCCATCATATGTATATCCGAAGGATCTCCCGGGATACCGTCCCGTAGTCCATCATGTGCATATCCGAAGGATCTCCCGGGATACTGTCCCGTAGTCCATCATATGTATATCCGAAGGATCTCCCGAGATACCGTCTTGTAGTCCAACTATCAATGTGATGGGGGATCTCCCGGGATACCGTCCCGTAGTCCCAAAGTAAATATGCAGGGGGGTCTCCCGGGATACCGTCATGTAGTCCCAAAGTAAATATGCAGGGGGATCTCCCGGGATAACGTCCCGTAGTCCCAAAGTAAATTCGCAGCCACAATGAGAAGACATTCAGAAATAGGGTGCAAAATACAAGGCAACAATTAGTCCTAGCCTAACATGCTTCACGTAGTAAAATCAAAGCAACTTAAGAAAATAGGCAATTTAAGTCAACTAGGCATGCTTTTATAAACTAACATAGGCTATAATTGCAAGAAGAATAAAGCAGGTAAGAAAGAAACTCGGTCTACATATGTAAAGTAAAATCGGATTTTCAACAATTTGCACAAGTACGCGCTCGTTACCTCACGCACCAGGCATTCAATTACCAAACATCACATCCTAAGGGGAAAGGTCCCCCACACAAAGTTAGACAAGCCACTTACCTCGAATCGGCTCAAAATCAACTTGAAATCACACGTTTGCCACGAGTATCCGACTCCAAATGGCCCAAATCTATAAAATTCAATTGCATATCATAAATAACATCTCATGCAACTGATCATACTGTTTAATTCAAGCTAAAGCGTGAAATTATGTAAAATTACCAAAATGCCCCTCAGGCCCACGACTCGGAATTGGGTAAAAGTTATATTTTCCAGAAACCCATTCACTCACTAACTCATTTAACCAGAAAGAATCGAAATCTGATGCCAAAAACCCCCACTATTTTCTAAAATTTCGGATTGGGAACATCTCATCCCTTTCCTATGGTTTTTCCCTCATTTTTGATAATTAAAATAAAGAAATCAACGGGGATTAATGGTATAACAATGAATTAGGATTAGAAAACGTTACCTATGATCCTTCTCTTCAAAACCCACTGAAAATTTCCAACTTTGAGCCCTCACATGATTTTTGGAATTATGAACCAAACTCTCGGATTCTTGGAATAAAATACCTAGGCAATCCGCACCTGCGGACTCGATCACCTCCTCTGCGGTACCCTACCTGCGGAAGAAACATTGCAGGTGCGAAATTCACTAAAGATGCACTGGGGCTGCACCTACGATCGTTTGGTTGCGCCCGCGGCCCCGTACCTGCGGAACCCAGGTCGCACCTGCGACCACTGGTCAGTCACCCCCTACCGCACTTAGGATTAAGGCCACCGCGCCTGCGAGGCCATACCTGAGGAAAAACCTTCGCAGGTGCGAAGACAACAGAAGGTGTCTGGTTCAGTAGCAACAACTCCCAATCTTCACTCGTTAAGCATCTGAAACTACCCCGAGGCCCCCGGGACCTCAACCAAAACCACCAACCAACCCTAGCACCTCATTTGAACTAGGGCGAGCCTTAAAAACACGTCTCTTAACATCAAAACATCGATTATGCGTAGGTTCAAGCCTAGAAACTTAAGGAAATTCTGAATTCACATCCGACCTGAAACACGTCTAAACTTAGCCGAATGACCTCAAATTTTGCACACACATCCCAAATGACATGACGGAACTACTGCAACTTTTGGACATCCATTCCGACCCTTGGATAAAAAATTCACTATCGAACCAAAAATCCAAACTTCGGCATTTCAAGCCTAAATGAGCTACAGGCTTCCAAAATACATTCCGAACACGCTCCCAACCCCGAAATCACCTAACGGAGCTAACAAAATTATCGGATTTCCATTCCGAGGCCGTCTTCACACTGCTCCGACTACGGGCAACTTTCCAACACTTAAGCTCTCATTTAGGGACTAAATATCCCAAAACTCTGTGAAACTTAAAATTGAACGTCCAGGAAATTCAATTAAGCAGAAATAGACTTGGGGAAAATAGTTAACAGGGGATCGGGGCATTAATTCTTAAGACGACCGACCGGGTCGTCACATCCTCCTACAATTAAAAATTGTTTGTCCTCGAACGATCATAAAGACATACCTGAAGTAGTGAAAAAATGAGGGCAACAGCTTTGCATATCCTGCTCGGTCTCCCAGGTCGCCTCCTCAGCCGACTGACCCCGCCACTGAACCTTTACTGAAGCAATGTTCTTCGTCCTTAGCTTTCTGACATGCCTGTCAAATATAGCTACAGGCTCTTCAACATATGATAGATCCTTGTCCAAATGGAATGAGCTGAAATCCAAGACATGGGACGGGTCACCGTGATACCTCTGGAGCATCGAACCATGAAATACCGGATGAACACTTACCAAGCTGGGAGGTAAGGCAAGCTCATAAGCAACCTCCCCAACATGCCTCAATATCTCAAAAGGGCCAATAAACCTCGGACTCAACTTCCCTTTCTTCCCAAATATCATAACGCCCTTCATAAGCGAAACCCGAAGCAGAACCCGCTCTCCGACCATATATGAAACATCACGAACGTTCTGGTCCGTGTAACTCTTCTGTCTGGACTGGGTTGTACGGAGTCTATCCTCAATCACCTTGACCTTCTCCATGCATCCTGAACCAACTCTGTGCCCAATAGCCTGGCCTCACCCGACTCGAACCAACCCACCAGAGATCTGCACCTCATACCATATAAAGACTCATACGACGCCATTTGAATGTTGGATTGATAACTATTGTTGTAAGAAAACTCTACCAATGGCAAAAATTGATCCCATGACCCTCCAAACTCAATCACACACGCACGGAGCATATCCTCAAGAATCTGAATAGTGCGCTCGCACTGTCCGTCCGTCTGGGAGTGAAATGTTGTGCTCAACTCCACCCTGGTACCTAACTTCTACTGAACGGTTCTCCAGAACTGCGAGGTAAACTGAGTACATTTGTCTGAAATAATAGAAAATGGAATACCATGCAGACGAACGATCTCCCAAATATATATCACTGCCAACCTCTCCGATGAATAAGTAGTCAGTACCGGAATGAAATGGGCTGATTTGGTCAGCCGATCAACAATCACCCAGATAGCATCATGCTTCCCTAAAGTCCGAGGAAGTCCAACCACAAAGTCCATGGTGATCCGCTCCCACTTCCACTCTGGAACCTCAATCTGCTGAAGTAACTCTCCCGGTCACTGATTCTCACATTTGATCTGCAGACAATTGAGGCACTTGGCTACAAACTCTGCTATATCCTTCTTCATCCTTCGCCACCAAAAGTTCTGCCTCAAACCCCGATACATCTTTTCAGTACCCGGATGGATGGAATACCGCGAACTATGGGCCTCTGCAAAAATCAACTCCCGAAGCCCATCAATATTGGGGACACAAATCCGACCCCGCATCCTCAATACCCCGTCATCTCCAATGGTCACATCCCTGGCATCACCGTGCTGGACCGTGTCACTGAGGACAAGTAAATGAGGATCATCATACTGCCGCTCCCTGGTACAGTCGAATAATGAAGACCGAGAAACCACACAAGCCAATACCCAGCAAGGCTAAGGAAGATCCAATCTCACGAACTGAATGGCTAAGGACTGAACATCTAAGGCTAAAGGCCTCTCAGCTGCATGAAGATATGCCAAACTCCCCAAACTCTCCGCCCGGCGACTCAAGGCATCGGCCACCACATTGGCCTTCCCCGGGTGGTATAATATAGTGATGTCATAGTCCTTTAGCAACTCTAACCATCTGCGCTGGCGCAAATTTAGATCCTTCTGCCTGAATATGTGCTGCAAACTCCGGTGGTCAATATAAATCTGACAAGGCACACCGTACAAATAATGACGCCAAATCTTCAAGGCATGAACAATGGCAGCTAACTCAAGGTCATGGATAGGGTAATTCTTATCATGTATCTTCAACTGTCTGGACGCGTAGGCAATGACCCTACCGTCCTGTATCAACACCGCTCCAAGAACAACTCGTGAGGCATCACAATAAACTGTATAAGACCCCGAAACATTAGACAATATCGAGATTGGGGTTGTAGTCAAAGCTGTCTTGAGCTTCTGAAAGCTCGCCTCACACTCCTCTGTCCACTGAAATGGAGCACCCTTCTAGGTCAATCTAATCATAAGGGCTGCAATCGATGAAAATACCTCCACAAAACGGCGGTAGTAACCCGCAAAGCCAAGGAAACTGTGAATCTCTGTAACTGAGGACGGCCTGGGCCAACTCTGAATGGCCTCTACCTTCTTCAGATTCACTCGAATGCCCTCACTCGATACCACGTGGACTAAGAATGCCACAGAACTCAATCAAAACTCACATTTTGAGAACTTTGCATACAACTTCTTCTCTCTCAAGGTCTGAAGCAGTATCCTCAGGTGCTGCTCGTGATCTTCTCGACTCCGGGAATAAACAAGAATATCATCTATGAAAACAATGACGAACGAGTCGAGATATGGCCTTAACACACTGTGCATCAAATGCATAAATGCTGGGGGGCATTAGTCAGCCTGAATGACATAACTAGAAACTCATAATGGCCATACCGAGTCCAGAGAGTAGTCTTCGGGATATCCGGCTCTCGAATATTCAACTGATGGTAACCTGAGCGCAAATCAATCTTAGAAAATACATGTGCGCCCTGAAGCTGGTCAAATAAATCATCAATACGAGGCAAGGGATAATGGTTATTTACTGTAACCCTATTCAAATGGCGATAATCAATACACATGCACATAGAACCATCTTTGTTTTTTGCAAATAAGATAGAGCACCCCAAGGTGAAACACTGGGTCGAATAAAACCCTTATCAAGCAATTCTTGTAACTGATCCTTCAACTCCTTCAACTCAGGAGGAGCCATACGGTAAGGAGGAATGGAAATGGACTGAGTGCCCTGCAACAAATCAATGCCAAAATCACTGTCTCTATCGGGCGACATGCCCGGAAGATCAGTTGGAAACACATCCGGATAATCCCGTACCACTGGAACTGAATCAATAAGAGGGGTATCAACACTGATATCTCTCACATAAGCCAAATACACGGCACACCCCTTCTCAATCATACGCTGAGCTCTAAGAAAAGAGATAACTCTACTGGGAGTGTGATATAAAGTACCACTCCACTCAACACGCGGAATACCTGGCATAGCCAGCTTCACGGTCTTAGCGTGACAATCAAGAACAGCATAATAGGGCGACAACCAGTCCATGCCCAAGATAATATCAAAATCCACCATATCGAGTAACAATAAATCCACACTGGTCTCAAAATCACGAATAGTAACCAAACACGACCGATAAACACGGTCCACAATATGATAATCTCCCACAGGAGTAGAAACATAAACAGTAAAACCCAAAGAATCTCAGCCTATACCCAAATGCGGAGAAAAATACGAAGACACATAAGAGTACGTGGAGCCTAGATCGAATAGAACCGATGCATCTCTGTGAAAACCCAGTATAATACATGTGATGACAGAATCGGAGGCAAAAACCTCGGTATGAGCAGAAATAACATAATATCTGGCTGGCCTCCCCCTCGAGGGTGACCTTTACCTCCTCGACTTCCGTCCCTGGCTGGCTGGGTAGATGGGGTAGCAGCTGGAGTTGTGATCATGGCCTGAGAACTCTGTTGAGCACGCTGTGGCTGGAAAGTCTGTGAAGATGCACCCCTACCAAGTCTAGGGCAGTTCCTAACCACATGTCGTGTATCACCACACTCGAAACAAGCTCTGGGAGGACGTGGTGGCTGCGACTAGCTTGGGCCAAGTCTGCTAGACTGACCTCTAAAAGCACACCGCGCAGGAGGCGCGCTTGAAACTGAGTAAGGCTCCTGAGGCCTGGGTGGAGCTGGGGTACCACTGGCTGCTGGAAGAGCCTAATGAACTGGGCGGACCATATAACCCCTACCATGACGACCTACTGCTGGGGTACAGGAACCAGAGTATTGGCCCGACTCTCGAGACCTCTTAGCCTCTCTCTCCTCCCGCTCCTTAGTGAGCATACCCTCGATCGTCCTAGCAATGCTCACTACCTGATGATAAGAAATGTCCATCTCCAACTCTCGAGACATGCTAGATCTGGTGGGTGGAACAAGACCCTTAATGAACCGGCGAACCCTCTCGTGGACAGTAGCAACCAAAGCCGGTGCATGCTTAGCCAATCTAGTGTAACGGATAGCATACTCTAAAACTGTCATAGCACCCTGGCACAAATTCTCAAACTCTACGCACCATGCGTCCCTGAGGCTTTGAGGAACGAATTTCCTGAAGAACATATCTGAGAACTGGGTCCATGTCAGTGAAGTACCCTCGTCTAGACTGTCTAACTCATAGGTGCACCACCAATCATAGGTGGCTGGAAGGCAGTAAAGGAAACAACACTAGATCCGGCTGTGCCCATAATGCGAAGAATACAGTGACACTCCTCTATAAATCCCAAGGCATCATCTGATGCTAGTCCACCAAATACCGGAGTGTCATACTTCTTGAACCTCTCAAGTCTCCGCTGCTCATCCTCTGAAGCAGCTGACCCCTCCTCGGGCTGAGCTGGCACTACAGGAATAATATCTAGGACCTGCTCCACATGTACTCGCTGCTCAGAGGGCGGCGGGAGTCTGTGCTCCTTCCCCGACATGAGATGTGGATGTAGCAAGGGGAAGCAACCCTGCCTGAGCCAGAGTGGTGTACATGGGCATGAACAGAGCTAATGTCTCCTGATGAGCTGGAGTAGTAGTGGCAGTAGGCGTGGTAGGTGTCTGGACCTCAACTGGATCTGCTGGTGGTACATCGGCGGCAACTCGCACAGGCGATCTCGCTGCACCACGTACGCGTCCTCAGCCTCTAACCCAGCCCCTACCTCTTGCGGCTGCTGTAGGAGGCACGGGTGCCTGATCGTCCCGAGTAACACGTGTCCTCACCATCTGTGAGAGAATAGAAAATATAGGTTTATAATTGATGTCAAAAGATATTGCACGACAAGGAATTCAATGAAGTGAAGATTTTTCCTAAACAGTTACATAGCCTATCATTGATAAGTACAAAAGTCTCCGCACCGATCAATGAGACTCTAATAAACCGCCTGTGTTCCGTGACTCCTATGAACCTAGAGCTCTGATACCAACTTTTCACGACCCCAGTTCGCCCTCCGTGAACATGTCGTGACGACACCTAGTCCCTATGACTAGGTAAGCCTAAAAATGCGGAATAACAACATAAATGCGGAAATAAGTAAGTAAAAGAAAGCTAAACAATCTAAAAGGAAGACTGTATATAAAAGCCACTTGGCATATACAACCCAAAATAATACGGAAGTCTACAACGTCACCCCAAAACCTGAAAACTCACGGGAACCACAGGCTAACAGAATATAATACACAACTCTAACTCCAGAATAACTATACAACTGAAAGGAGGGATAAACTTTTCACAAAAGCTGGAATAAGATAGAGACTCCTGGTCTGCGGACGTGGAAGATATACCTCGAAGTCTCTGCTGTATCTCTCAACCTCGGGGATAGTGCGCTTGAGTGGAGGTACCTGGATCTGCACATGAAAAACATGCACAGGAAAGGGCATGAGTAAACCACTCGGGTAGTGATGAGGAAGGTCAGGGCCCTACTGAGGTCAAACAATATAATAGGAATTTACAGTATGAAAACAGGCGGTAATAATGAGTAGAGAAGTGAAATAAGACAGGTCAAACAAGGCAATAACAAAAACACCAGAACAGAGTAAACACCAAATATGTACAACATAATGACAATAGTAACACGAGGATCTCTGAGGATACCGTCCTGAAGTCCTCTTCTCAAATGTCAAGTGGATCTCCGGGGATACCGTCCCGTGGTCCATCATATGTATATCCGAAGGATCTCCCAAAAATATCGTCCCGTAGTCCATCATGTGTATATCTGAAGGATTTCTCAGGATACCGTCCCGTAGTCCATCATATGTATATCTGAAGGATCTCCCGAGATACCGTCCCGTAGTCCAACTATCAAAGTGCAGGGGGATCTCCCAAGATACCATCCTGTAGTACTAACGTAGATATGCAGGGGGATCTCACGGGATACTGTCCCATAGTCCCAAAGTCAATATGCAGGGGGATCTCCCGGGATAACGTCCCGTAATCCCAAAGTAAATTCGCAGCCACAACGAGAAGACATTCAGAAATAGGGTGCAAAATACAAGGCAACAAGTAGTCCTAGCCTAATATGCTTCACGTAGTACAATTAAAGCAACTTAAGCAAATAGCAAATTTAAGTCAACTAGGCATGCTTTTCTAACCTAACATAGGCTATAATTGCAAGAAGAATAAAGCAGTTAAGAAAGAAATTCAGTCTAAATATTTAAAGTAAAATCGGATTTTCAACAATTTTCACAAGTACGCGCTCGTCACCTCACGCACCAGGCATTAAATTACCAAACATCACATCCTAAAGGGAAAGGTCCCCCACACAAAGTTATACAAGCCACTTACCTCGAATCGGCTCAAAATCAACTTTAAATCACACATTTGCCACGAGTATCCGACTCAAAATGACCCAAATCTACAAAATTCAATTACATATCACAAATAACATCTCATGCAGCTGATCATACTGTTTAATTCAAGCTAAAGCGTGAAATTATGTAAAAATGACCAAAATACCCCTCGGGCCCACGACTCGGAATCGGGCAAAAGTTATATTTTCCAGACACCCATTCACTCACGAACTCATTTAACCAGAAACAATCGAAATCTGATGCCAAAAACCCCACAATTTTCCAAAATTTTAGACTGGGAACATCTCATCCGTTTCCTATGGTTTTTCCCCTATTTTTGATAATTAATCTAAAGAAATCAACGGGGATTAATTGTATAACGATCAATTAGTATTAGAAAACGTTACCTATGATCCTTCTCTTCAAAACCCACTGAAAATTGCCAAACTTTGACCCCTGACACGGTATTTGGAATTATGAACCAAACACTCGGATTCTTGGAATAAAATATCCAGGACATCCGCAACTGCGGACTCAATCACCACACCTGAGCGGTACCGCAATTGTGGAGAAAACATCGCAGGTGCAAAATTCACTAAAGATGCACTAGGGCCGCACCTGCGGTCGTTTGGTCGCACCCGCGGTCCCGCACCTGCGGAACCCAGGTCGCACCTGCGACCACTGGTCAGTCACCCCCTATTGCACTTGACATCAAGGCCACCACGCCGGCGAGGCCGCACCTGCGGAAAAGCCTTCGCAGGTGCGAAGACACAAGAATGTGTCTAATTCAGCAGCAACAACTCCCAAACTTCACCCACTAAGCATCCAAAACAACCCCGAGGCCCCTGGGACCTCAACCAAAACCACCAACCAAACCTAGCACCTCATTTGAACTAGGTCGAGCCTTTAAAACACATCTCTTAACATCAAAACATCGATCATGCATAGGTTCAAGCATAGAAACTTAAGAAAATTCAGAATTCACATCTGATGCCGAAACACGTCTTAAGTTATCCGAATGACCTGAAATTTTGCACACACATCCCAAATGACATGAAGGAAATACTGCAACTTCCTGACTTCCATTCCGACCCTCGGATAAAAAATTCAGTATCGGACCGGAAACTCAAAAAATTCAAACTTCGGCATTTCAAGCCTAAATGAGCTACAGACTTCCAAAATATATTCTGAACATGCTCCCAACCCTGAAATCACCTAACGGAGCTAACAGAATCATCGGATTTCCATTATCAGGCAGTCTTCACACTGCTCCGACTACGGGCAACTTTCCAACACTTAAGCTCTCATTTAGGGATTAAATATCCCAAAACTCTCCGAAACTTAAAATCGAACATCCCGGTAATTTAATTTGGGGAAAATAGTTAATAGGGGATCAGAGCGTTAATTTTTAAGACGACCAACCGGGTCGGCAAAACAATAAATAAGGAATACAAAATACAAAATATATTGTTGTGCACAACCTGTTCCCACCATACAATATCAATATCACAACAATAAACAAAATATGTTGTGGCGCGCAACCTGATCCCACCATATAATATCAATATCATAATTTACCATTATTTTACCCTAACAGTCCACCCTTATTTCACATGTTGTGGCGTGCAACCCGATCCCACCGTACAATAACAATATCACAATATAAATATCCTCCCTTATTTCACCACCTCCCTTATTTCACCTGTTGCGGCGTGCAACCCGATACCCCGTACAATAATTAAATCAACAAGAATAATTTGATAACTGAATTGACAACAAATTTCTACAGTCAAGGGTATGAGGAAGGCAATAACTTACAATCAAGGACCACATAAAACTCAAAGGAGTACAACAGCCTTTACAAAAATGACAATACATGTAAGGCATGTGATAACTAAGCATGAAATCACAACAATTTTGACATGTAGCGGATATGGATAAAGTCACAGAGGAACTCAACAATTATGAGGTAACAAGACAATAAGGAAGGTAATAACTTCAACTAAGGCATATACGGTCAAAATAACGAGTAAGAGGTACAACAAGCGCCAATAACATCATATAGAGCATATAGAAGTAGCCTAACAACGAGATACCACATGTTATGACAATTTAACCAAAGGCATGAGAAGAGACTCGACAATCTAAATCATTCAATACCATATATAGATCGTGTACCCACTCATCACCTTCCGTACACGGCTTTCACATAACAAGATAGCACAATTAACTCAATTCCATATGGGTAGTTTCCCCCACATAAAGTTAGGCAGGAAATTTAACTCAATTCAGCCAAATCAATACTCAATTTAGCTTTTCCTTTATCAATTCACCACCGCTCGGCTCTATCTTTCCAAAGACGACTTAAATACATCAAACAATACAAGAAAAAATAATTTCAATTAACAAAGCTATTATCCTTGTACAATTGCAAAAAGTCAACCCCCCGAGCCCGCATCTTGGAACTCGATAAAATTTGCAAAACCCGAATAGCCATTCCAAAACGAGTTCAATCGAACCAAAATTATCAAATTCCGACACCAATTCGTCTTTCAAATCATCCTTTTACATTTTGAAAGGTTTCACAGATGTTCCCCAAATTCCCAACTTAATTCGCTAATTAACTGATGAAAATATCAATGGATTCATGATATGTGATAAGATTCGGGTAGAGAACACTTACCCTAATGATTTCCTTGAAATCCACGAAAAACATCCCAAGGTCGAGGTCTACAACTCCCAAAAATGATAAAATTTGCTAACCCTCGAAATGAAGTTCTTATATTCTGCCCAGATGTTAATGCATCACGATCACAGAACAATACTCGCGATCGCGAAGAACAAAAATGAAGGCTGCCAAAATCGTTCTACGCGAACGCGACAATGAGCTCGCGAACGCGGTGAACAAAACCCTAGACCTTTCTCGAACGCGTCTTTGCACTCGCAAACTGATCTCTCCCAAACTCACACCACAAATACAGTTAGTGAGGCGATCGAAGCAATAATAAAAAACCAACGCAACTCGGGGTCGAATCCTCAGGGAGTTAGAATTTGGATTAGGTATATACTCAGTGTAAATGTATGATATGCCCTAGAGTACTCTTCCATATTCTTGATTGTTTTTTCTATTTCTACTTTAAACTATTGATTACAATTGTAAAACTAGGAGACAATATTTTTGGTTTTGGTTATTTTTCAAATGATACAAGATCTAGGGTTGCGACTTCCGCCTAGTTGGTTATCTAACAGATTTAGAGCTTTACGACATGTTTGGTTGATCGGGATACAATATAGCAATCACACTCAATTACTCAGTCTATACCTCTCGGTAGATTGAGTGACTGCACCCAATTTGACTTTCTCAAGTCCAAATGGATATTTCACAAAGCAAGTGATAAATGCTCTAGTCGGGTCTTACTATCTCTAGGTTCGACCCTTTAATCGGGGCTATCAATTTCTTGAGTTCACCACAATTCCTAGTTACCCATGTTTTCCTAGACTTAGTCTCTCTTTCTCAAGTTGGGAATAAGTCAAATAGGCATGAATCAATGTTTGCAACCATTAATTCTAGAATTTAAGCAAGAACAAGGCTAAATAACATATACCCAATCATAAATATGCCCTAAATCAATAACCCATTAAGTACCCATACTAAGGTTCGGTCATAAACCTAGCTAAGGGTTTAGCTACTCATAGAAAATAAACAAATAAAAGAAGAAATTAAGATAGAATGCATAATAATTGATTAAGGAAAGAAAACCTAATGTTTAGAAGCTAATATAGTACAATATTATCATGCAGTAAAGAATAACGGATCAGGTGCTCTACAATGATTCATCTTGACCTTAAAATGAAAAAAATTTCTATATATACTAAGCTGAAAATATCAGACAAAAATGCCCATGCGGAGGTTGTGCAGCCGCACAATTTTGTGTGCAGTCTGCATGGTAAGGCTGACTGGCCCATTGGACTTTCTGCGGTCGCATAAAATTGGGATGCGGCCGCACTTCATCTAATTGTGCGGACCACACATTTCTGAGTGCGTCCGCACACTTGAACTTGGCTAGCACTTGGACCTTCTTTGCGGACCGCTCATTTCTGAGTGCGGCTGCACACTTGAATTTGGATGGGACATGGACCTTCTTCTACGGACCGCACATTTGTGAGTGCAGTCGCACTTTGGCTCTTGCAGCCGCACACTAATAGTGCGGTCCGCATATCCTCAGATTGCCTAAAATCAACTATGTGAATCTCCTCCTCTAGGGCCGCACAATAATTGTGCGGTCTGGATTCTCTGAAGGAAATCTAACAGTGCTCTTTCATTATTTGCGGCCGCACACGGAATTGTGTGGTCCACATTGTAGGCCTTTTTGCATTGTTTTGTTCCTTGACCAATTTTGACTCCTTTTTGAGTTGATTTTCACTTCTTTAGCTCGTTTCCCAATATTCCTATAAGATAACACATTTCACTAGTTCTCGGGATTACCTTTAAGCATTTTTGAGGTAAAACGCAAGTAAAAGAGAGCAAATAAGTAATCAAAATCCCTACTTATCAACTCCCCCAAACTCAAGCTTTTGCTTGTCGTCAAGAAATTAAGGAAATTCCCACCTCCACTAAAAAAGGAATATTTCAGGTGGCCTAAGTTGAGTTGAACACAAATCAATTGGGACCAACAATTACCCACACGCTCATGAATCATTAACAAGCCTATGATTTGAATGTTGAAGCACAAATGGCTCTAATGTGACACTTGAGCATCAAGGGTTTTCTTTGTTTATCAAGGAGGCTCTCATGTAAGTCGCAGTGGATCCCAAACTACTCTTCTTATACTCTCCGTTATCTCATCTCACTCACGAATGAAGAATTCAAAACAATGACTCGAGAAAGACTTCATCACTCTCAAAAGAATTTCACAAGCCCGACTCTAAGTACCATATGCTTGCCCCTCATGTAGATCACCACTAATGTAAGCTCGCTCAGCTTGAAATCATGTAGGGCTTTTTTCGGGTATGTACTGAAGGATTTTGGACTAAAGAGGAAAGTATCATATTGGAATATGTTCATCTTTCCTTTAGCACTCCATATTCTCTTGTTTGCTCACACTTTGCCGACTCTTTGAGTCATTTTCATTTCCCTTGGGGGGGCTAGAGAGACTTGACATCACTCTTTCTTTGTCATGCGATTCACAATCTCCTTCTTTGCTTTCTCCATGCTTTGCACGTTTGCTTTCTTTTGCATCTTTTCAACCCTTTCACATTATTTAATTTCTTTGTGTGTTTTTATTTGTTCTTCCTTTCTTTTCTTTGCCTTTTCCTCTTCTCATTTCTTTTGTCGTTTTGTGCTTTAAAACCATCTTTAAACTTCTCGTCTCTTCCCCAGACTTTTGTTTTTGCCATTTGAATCACATGAGTGCTAAAGAAAAGTCGGGTGCCAAGAAAGAGTCACTAAAAATGGTCAAAGGCTTGTAATGTGGTTATTGAATAAAAAGGCATTAGGATAAAAAGGGTTTACAAAAGGATGATATCACTGGTAGACCATGGAAGGTTTCAAAACGGGCCAAAGAGATCCTNTAATGGAGTTTATTTTATGTGTAGGTGAATTGGAGATGGAAACGGAGCTAAAGGGATGCAAATACGTCGAAAAATACGCGAAAGGAGACACCCGGGCGATAGCCGGGCGACAGAGCCCTATAGCCTGACCCTACCTGGCCTTAACAAGGCCTTAGGGCTGAAACGCCAGCCCTACCCTGGCGTTAGCCAGGCGTTAGGGATTAAATGCCAGCCCTACCTTGGCGTTAGCCAAGCCTTTGGGTATAAACGCCTGGGTTTCCCAGTTTCGGCCAAATTCGAGTTTTGATGAGTTAAGTGTTTCCCGGTTGAAATAGAAGTCTCCTACATGGTTAGGGTTCTCCCTAAACATATAAATAGACACCAAACAACAAAACTTAGAGAGACGGAGGATATTCGGAAGGATTTCAAAGGATTTAACAAGAAAACACCATAGAAGTGACAAACATTGATTTCTACATTTAGTATTCATTACTTTCTATTTCAATTATGCAATTTATTTTAGTTTTGATTCTCAATAACATGAGTAGCTAATTTATTTAGTCGAGGGTTTTGGTAGAACCCGTTGGGGACGAATTCATTGTGATATTAATATATTTTGGTTGATTAATCTCTTTTTGTTCAACTACGTTCTTATTGTAGTTGATTGAAAGGGCCCTTGATTAACTATTCCTATTTAATATGTATCGACTTGAAAGAGAGTGCATATTTAGGTAGTTTCTTGAACAACACCACTCCAGGAGTATAGACGAAAGTCATAACCGAGAGTTTAGAGGTTAGATTAGAGATAACGATACCTCGGGTGCAATCAAAAGTGAACTGTATTGCGATCTAGCTAGCGTAACTTGAGAGAGTTCGTTTAGTAAATTATCAAAATGAATTGAGAGAGATTTATGATAGTTAGAGCGTTCATGATTGACAGAGATAGCCAATTAAACTATAAGACATATCCGAGGAAGAATTCACCAACGGGGGAAACCATAACCTTAGACCCTTTATTATCATTGTTACATTAAATTGTTAGTTAATTGCTAGTTTATTATTATTGATTGTAGAATTAGTTAAACATCACCAAATTGATATTTAAAGTCTTGAGAAACTTTATTTAGCAACAACTTAGTATTTTATAGACTCAATTGATACGTAAATTCCCTGTGGGATCGACTCTGGGCGTAATACCCCGAATTATATTTGCAACGCCCGCTTAGTCTTCTACAAGACATATTTGAGCATGATCAAAGTTTGGCGTCGTTGCCGGGGAATTAACGGTATTATCAATTGAGTTGAAAGAAATACAAAAATTCTGAAACATAGTGAATTTTCTTTAAAATTTTCGTTTTCACATTGAAAGTTTAACGTTTGCTAAGTGATGCAGGTGCATGCCTAGAAACTCATCNATCAACCACAAATTGAACAAATTGAAACCGACATGGAAGATCCACACAACCGAAATAATCATGGGGATGACGTGGTAGACCCAGTCGCTCAAATAGGGGTAGAGGCTCCTTTATATGACTGGGCACAACCCACAACTGAGAATTTTGCCACGACGATACTGGTTCCTCAAATACAGGATGAGTCCTTTCAGATTACAAATAATATGCTGCGCCTATTACAGAACGAAGTGCTATTCTCAGGGTCGTATATTGAAGACCCCCAATAACATTTAAAGAACTTCCTGTCAATTTGCAAAACTCAAAGGCAGCCAAACGTCACTCAGGAGGCAATAAAACTGTTGTTGTTTCCATTCTCAGTGACTGGTGCTGCCCAGACTTGGCTTAACTCACTCCCCATCAATTCCATTACTACATGGGAGGAGTTAGTCAAGCAGTTCGTGAACAAGTTTCATCCACCCAACAAAACTGCTCAACAAATTGATAAAATCTTGAGCTTTAGACAGAAACCAGTGGAAACACTACAAGAGACATGGGAAAGATTTAAGAGCATACTGGTTATCTGTGCACATCATGGCATTCCTGAGCAAATGTTGGGGAAACGTTTTTACATGGGTTTGGAGGATACTGTGAAAGCAAATGTCGATGCTTCAGCTGGTGGAGCATTCCTGAGTAAATCGTGGAGAGAGAGTCAAATCTTACTTGATAAAATGGAACAAAATTCAGGATGGACAACAAGGAATACATCCATTACTCATGTTGTTCATTCAGTGCCATTCGATCCATCTAATACAATTGCAGAGAACGTGGCCACTTTGATAACACAAATGAGTATACTTACTAAGAGGGTGGAAGAATCAGGACAAAAACAGCAGGTGCACATTGTGCATCTTGCATTAGCCAACCATTTGGTAATCACTGGAATACAGAAAGTCATCACTCTCCTTGTCCAGAAAATATGAATTATGTGTCAAATAATGGTAGCCAGAGGCAAGGGTGGCAGAACTCGGGAAAACAAGTTCAACCTTATAGGCCACCCCACCAACAACAAAACAGTGGAAATATGGGCGTCAGGGGACCGCAAGGTAATGCTGCACCGTTTCAGAGGCCACAGGGCTATAATCATCAGAATCAGCAACAATATTACTACCCTCCTTAGCAACAACAAAGGGGAAGGCAAGAAGATGGGTTTGTCAGGTTAGAAGCTATGATGCAACAGGTAATTGGGTCAAATGAAAAAATCAGTGAGAGAGTAGATGTTCATGATGCAGCTATAAAAAATATTAAAGTACAGTTGGGGAAGATATATGTGGCAGTGAACAATCGACCTCTTGGAACATTACCTGCAGATACTCAGATAAATCCTATTGACCAGGTTACAAGGCACCTGATGGCAGTGACTCTTCGCAGTGGCAGAGAATCAAATGTAGATCTGGAAAGAGCTCATGAAAGCAGGCAAACCGAAACATTGATACCCATGCAGGTTGAATTTGATGATTCAGCAACCTTGACTAAGCAACAGTGCAACCTAGTGAAGAAGAACTCAGTGCACAGAATGAGAATCGAAAAGAAGTGGAGATGACTCAGAAGTCGGTAGTTGAGGTGGTGGCTGAGAAAGAAACGTCCCAAATCACAGGGAAAAAGAGACCGCCAGCTCCATTCCCACAGAGGCTGGCTAAATACCAAAAGGATGAACAGTACAAGAGTTCTTGGGCATGCTAAAGCAGATACATGTAAATATTCCATTGATTGATGCATTGAAATAAATGCCTGGGTATGCTAAAATGATGAAAGAATTGATGTCCAGAAAAGTTGACTTCCAAGATATAGCTACTGTCACCCTTACCCAGACTTGTAGTGCAGTGGTGACAAATCCTATTGCTGAAAAGTTGTCTGACCCAGGGAGTTTTACAATTCCCTGCACCATTGGCAACTTGACTTTCACCAAAGCTCTATGTGATTTAGGGGCCAACATTAATCTGATGCCGCTGGCCATCTATAAAAGACTGGGAATTGGTAGAGCCAGGCCCACCTCCATGCTGTTGCAACTTGCTGATAGGACAGTAAAGAGACCGTCGGGTATTCTTGATGATGTCTTGGTACAAGTTGGAAAGTTTGTATTTCCTGCTGATTTTGTTATATTAGACTGCAAGGTAGATGAGGAAATTTCCATAATTTTGGGGAGGCCACTTTTTGCCATAGGAAGATCTCTTATTGATTGTGAGACTGGCGAACTTAAGATGAGACTTAACAATGAAGAAATCACTTTCAACGTGCAGAATTCTATGAGGAAACCTAGTGAGTTCGCCAATTGCTCTCTTATTGATGCTGTGAATGTGATCCCAGAAAAAGATGATGCTTCAATGACTGTGGGGACCACTTTGGATGAATGTTTCATGAATATGGATGGTATGAATGGTGAAGAACTAGCAGATTGGGTGTTAGCACTTGAGGAAAAAGAGGTGTGGGAACAGGATCTCGAATTTGATACATTACATTTAGAGAATAGTGAGAACCTGCAGGCCAAACCATCTAGTGAAGCACTACCCATGTTAGAGCTGAAATCGAAGGATGCTGATGTGGTAGAAAAGATACTAGATTTAACCAAGGACATCGATGATACATACTTTGTTGAATCTAGTGTCGGTATTGTTGAGGATGTTCGTACATACTCCAACCATATGTTCAAATTGTGTTTGGGTAATAATATGCAAATGGAGTTATCCGAAGCACCTGATGAGTTGAGAGATAAAGAACAAGATGCCTACATTATTGAGTTCTTCTTGCTAGAAAGTAAGGAGTACACATTTTGTCGCAAGGCCAAGAAACGCAGATTATTACATGGTTTTATTGTGCCGGGCATNTGTGCATTCTTATTAGTAGTTTTAGTTTTTCATGTTTTTCATGTTGTTATTATTTTTTTTAGAAATATGTGGACTCTTCCTGACGATGGAGCTCCTAGACAGTTTTCTTGAAGGAAGTAAGTCTAAAGAAAATAACAAAAAGATTTTTTTTTGTTTTAGGTAGTGTAGTAATTCCTCCTTGATTTTTCTTTGGACCACGGTTCTTTTCCAAGGGTTTTTAGTTGAACCGAGTGTAGGTAGTTTTTAATAAATAAGAGTAGGAGTCACATGTTTAAGGGTTTAATAGTAGCAAGATCTCGAAATGTGTTAATGCCTTGAGAATAGTCAGTATTTTGATTGTGACGCTTAGGCTCAATTTTTGACTCTAGGATAAATACCTCAAATCAGGAATTCTTAAGATTTGCTTAACTGCTTTGACTTGAGTGTCGTGATAGAGTCAATCCTGAATGAGTTATGTGCCATGTGTGTGTGAGATTTGAATGATTTTCTGTGTATTGCATCTGATGTCTAGAACTTGCCTCGTGTGTGTATGAAGCGAAATAGAAGTTTTATTCAGTCTTGGAAGTGATATAGGCAAATCTTTCTTGAGCCAATTATCTATATTTTACCCACCTATTTGTGTTGTATCGTCGTTAACCCCATTGAGCCTAAAATCTTATTTCTTTGGCAACCCCATTACAAGCCATATCCCTTTTGTTTGAATCGATCTTATATTTGAACCTTGTCACCTTTCGTAAGCACTGGAAATGTATGAAATATGAAACAGTTAAAGTGTGGGGTGGTAGGTTGGTTTGTGAGGGGAATAATTGAAATAAGGAGAAAGGTGCACGTTTGAAAAAAATAATAATAAGAGTCACTTGAAAAAAGAATAAAAAGAAGAAAATGAAAAAAAAAGAAATATATGAACAATTGTGTTGAAAGAAAAATTTATGTGGTGACTCTTAACGAAATTGTGTTTAAAGAAGTATGGGGTAATAACATCGTTGTGAAGGTGGAATTTTGCTATATTGAGTTANTGGTGAGGGCACATGATTCATGACGGAAAGGTAATGTTGTTGACCTCTAAGTTAGAGTAGTTAGTGAATTGTGAATAAAGCATGGTATTTGTGGGTCGATTATTGAGGCGAGGATGTCACACCTCTGTGCTTGAAATGTTTTAAAAACTTCTTGGTATAACGTGTTAATAGATTTGCTTAATAAGTTGTGTACATGAGTGTAGTTTGACTGCTCGAGGACGAGCAAAGGTTTAAGTGTGGGGTCTTGATGCGAGGCTAGAAGGCATAGTTTAACATGTAATATACCTTACATTTGAGGTGCTTTAATGATAAAAATACATTTGTTACATGCTTAATAGAGTTTATTTTATGTGTAGGTTAATTGCAGATGTAAACGGAGCTAAAGGGATGCAAATACGTCGAAAAATACGCAAAAGGAGACACCCGGGCGATAGCCGGGCGACAGAGCCCTATAGCCTGACCCTACCTGGCGTTAGCCAGGGCTTAGGGCTGAAACGCCAGCCCTACCCTGGTGTTAGCCAGGCGTTAGGGCTGAAACGCCAGCCTTAACGCCAGGCGTTAGGGCTGAAACGCCAGCCCTAGCCTTGCGTTAGCTAGGCCTTTGGGTCCAAACGCCCGGGGTTCCCAGTTTCGGCCAAATCCGAGTTTTGATGAGTTAAATGTTTCCTGGTTGAAATAGAGGTTTCCTACATGGTTAGGGTTTGCCCTAAACATATAGATAAACACCAAACAACACAACTTAGAGAGACGGAGGAGATTCGGAAGGATTTCGAAGGATTTAACAAGAAAACACCATAGAAGTAACAAACATTGATCTCTACATTTAGTATTCATTACTTTGTTTTCGATTATGCAATTTATTTTAGTTTTGATTCTCAATAACATGAGTAGCTAATTTATTTAGTAGAGGGTTTTGGTAGAACCCGTTGGGGATGAATTCATTGTGATATTAATATATTTTGGTTGATTAATCTCTTTTTGTTCAACTACGTTCTTATTGTAGTTGATTGAAAGGGCCCTTGATTAACTATTCCTATTTATTATGTATCTACTTGAGAGAGAGTGAATATTTAGGTAGTTTCTTGAACAGCACCACTCTTGGAGTATAGACGAAAGTCATAACCGAGGGTTTAGAGGTTAGATTAGAGATAACGATACCTCGGGTGCAATCTAAAGTGAACTGTATTGCGATCTAGCTAGCGTAACTTGAGAGAGTGCGTTTAGTAAATTATCATAATTACTTGAGAGAGATTTATGATAGTTAGAGCATTCATGATTGACCGAGATAGCCAAGTAATATATAAGAAATATCCAAGGAAGAATTCACCAACGGGGGAAACCATAACCTTAGACCCTTTATTATCATTGTTACATTAAATTGTTAGTTAATTGCTAGTTTATTATTATTGATTGTAGAATTAGTTAAACATCACCAAATTGATATTCAAAGTCTTGAGAAACTTGATTTAGCAGCAGTTTAGTATTTTATAGACTCAATTGATACGTAAATTCCCTGTGGGATCGACTCTGGGCGTAATACCCCGGATTATATTTGCAATGCCCACTTAGTCTTATACAAGACATAGTTGAGCGTGATCACCTACAATCACTTCAAGCCAAGCTAACTTAAACATTCGCCTAGAAACACATTCAGGGCCAATTCGAGACCATTCACAAGGGTACTTGGACTTGTAACAAAATACCTCACCTCTAACACACCCGGATTGTTAAAGAGAAAGGAGTCTAGGGCACACAACATTTGCCTTCAAGATTGAAAATCGCTAATGGTTCAACTAAACCACTCGATGATTGCCTAAGTTAACACAAGACTCATAAGGTCACTAACTAGATCTATTTCTTTTCAAAAAATTGTTTTTAATCATAAGCGCATAGTTAAGTGGGTTGGTACCAAGTGAAGCATGTTCAACCCTTATTTATTCAGTAACACTACTTGTTTCTACCTAAACATCAAAACCTGACTCAACCCCTTAAGAAGGTTGTCACGCCATCCATCGTTGGGAAGAGCCACCCGGTTCACACAAGACCGACCTTTGGAAAGAACCGTGGTATTAAGTAAACCAAAGGCTTATTGTTCACTAAACATAAGAAGAAGATAACAAATCAAAAAGAAGATAATAAAGTAACAAGAAGCTATACTATTAAGAAAGCAAAACGAAGAAGCTATGAAATAAACTACTGAAAGTAAGGCAAATGAATATATACAAGAAGGATGAAAATATGCATAATGGGGAGAAAATAAAGATAAAATAAAAAGAAAAAGAGTATTAATGTTATTACAAACCCAAATGTAATCAAATGTCATCAACAGTCATCCAAATCATCAGAATTACCAAAATAGATCGCCCCCCAGAAGAGGGAAGACCAGTCTTTATATAGTTTTGAAAACGAGTAGTGCATATGCAAATTATAGAAATAACAATCAATCAACACCAATTAAGATGAACTGGACTCCTTTAATTAAGGAGTATAGTTCAAACGGTATAGTCAAGGTAAAATAAGGAAAAGAAATCAGTCCAATAGGACTGATTCTGTCAAATTAGGACAAGGAAATCACATAGTGCACAAATAAAGCCAAATACATAGTGTATAATTAAGGAAAGTGGAACTGATATTACATTTACAAAATAAAACAGGGTATTAGTTTTGAAAATCAATTGACAGGATCTCAGATTCAATTGCAATCACAGGGAATCCGAAATAGTTAAGGAAATCATCACATAAACATGGAAGGAATTCAAAATTGGTACTGAATTACAGAAGGAATACACGAGATCATGTATTTTAAGGAAAACATCACAAGCAAGGGATTTTCACACAAAAGGATCAATATAAATCAACAAGTAAACAATAAGTAGGGTAAATATCGGAATTATCAAACATTCAAATAGTAATAACTTATTAACACAGAGAGATGCTCGTAGAATCTAGGGATTATAACAATAAATCAAAGCAGGAGTTGCAGAGAGCACACGAAACATAGTCAAATAGTATAGATCAACCCACAACACTAAGGTTTCATCAATAACAGTTCAGATAACACAAAATCAAGATACAATAACTTAAACATAACATGGATATCAAAAGAAAATCTAAAGGAAACTGCTTTGAGAACAGGGTATAGAAACCCCGTATAGAAACCCTAGTTTTCGAAATCGTTTAAAAACAAAATTTCCATAGAAAAACAAGAAGAAACTTCATAGCATGGTAAATATAAGACGTATCTTAAAGAAAACCCAAAGATACAGAGAACTAGGGTTTCGTGGAACCCCAGAAAAGATGGCAAACCTCATGAGTGACCTCGATTCAGGCTAGGGGTACTGCAAACTTACTCAAATGGCCGGGGGGTGGCCGGAACACGGAAACAGACCCATAGGAGGTGAGTGAACCGCTCCAGGTTCATCTGAAGAACCTAGGATGTCATTGAGGGGGTGAGAGGCAGGTAGATGGCTAGGAAGTGATGAAGGACCAAGGTTCCGGTGGACGACCAGAACCATCGGAGAAGACGAAGTCAAGGAGACTTCTAGAGAGTCGTAGAGAGAGGTAGAGAGAGATAGAGAGAGGAAGGGTCTTAACAGAAAATGAGGGGTTGGTGAGGGGGTCATTTGAATTAATTTAGGAAGGTAGAATCTGGGCCGTTGATCTAATTTGATCAACGACTAAGATTAATTAGGTGTTTGGGTAGGATTAAATAAAGGATTGGGCTGGGTATTTATGGGTTACAAGTGGGTTGGGTATTGGGTTTTCAAAGTTGGCTATAATTTAAATAAATAGGCCTAAACGTTAAATACCCAATTAAATAAAATAATTAATTAATAAAATGGCTAGTAATTGTGTAAAAAATGAAATTAAGACCACATAAATGAAATTAAGGCAATTAAATAATATATTAAAATGTAAATGATCGTTTATTGATTTTAAGATGATATAAATGTACATTTGTGCTATTATTGCAAAAATTGCTGAAATTAGCGAAATAATGCCAATATTGGCTAATTTGTGAAATGATTAAATAATAAGGGAATAAAATAGGACACGAATAACATATTGAGCAAGAAAATGATTTGAAATTATTTATAACATCATTTATGAATAATTATAGAATATAAAGTATTGAATAAACAGGAAAATAATTTGGTAAAAATACGAAAAATTATGAGAAAATATCAGTTACTGCAAAGAGTGATTTTGAAGGTATATATGCAAGTTTGAAAATAATTTGGGAAAAATTGGGTATCAACACCTAGCAAGTGGAAAGTTAGGCGCGATTAAGGTCCCGACGGTGGGATTTCGGGTCGTGACAAGTTGGTATGAGAGCACTAGGTTTCCTAGGTCTCACATTTCACAGGAAAGATTAGTAGAGTCTGGGGGATCGGTACGGAGACGTCTGTACTTATCTCCCAGAGGATATAAAGTTTAGGAACAAATTTCACTTTTATTCTTCTCTATCGTGCAATTTTGTTTCCTCAATACTGATTGAACTCTTCTACTCTTATTCTCTCGCAGATGGCGAGAACACGTACCATTTATTCAGTTGAGTAGTAGCCAGAGTCTCCAGTGGAAGCTTCTAGGAGGGGCAGAGGTCGAGGCCGAGGCCATGCTAGAGGCCGAGGTAGGGGCACGGATGAGCCCAAAGCCCCAGCAATGGAGCCTCAAATAGAGTTTGAGGAGGATGCTCCAGCCCAGAGTGTCCCTGCGAGGCCAACTCAGGTTCCGGAGGGGTTCATTACCACCCTAGTGCTTCATAATGCTTTGGTCTATTAGGTGGGTCTTATGGAGATTGTGGCCCTGACTGGCACATTTCTTATGGTACCAGCCGTCTCTCAGGCTAGCGGAGGGACACAGACTCCTTCTACTCACACTCGAGAGAGCATGACTCCCTAGTATCAGACTCCAGCAGCTCAATCAATCAAAGCATTTCATTCGGTTGTTGCAAGACAAGCTGGTAAAGGGATACCTATGTCTTTTTTAGCTTTGTGGATATTGGACAAGTTTACCAAGCTCTTTCCAATTAATTTCGGTGGTGAATCTTCAGAGGACTCCCAGGAGTATCTTGACAACTTTCATGAGGTTCTACGGAACATGGGCATAGTGGAGACCAATGGGGTCAATTTTGTTGCATTTCATATGACTGGTTCCACCAAGAAATGGTGGAGAGGTTATCTGTTGGCCAGACCAGTGGGGTTGCCTGCTCTTACTTGGGATCGGTTCTCTCTGCTCTTCCTGGAGAATATTCTCCCTATTACATTGTATAGAGGAGCATCGCCATCGGTTCGAGCGTCTGCAGCAGGGCAGTATGACTGTTACTCAGTATGAGACCCATTTTGGGGATTTTTCCCTCCATGCTCTTCTTCTACTTCCTAAGAGAGAGAGAGAGAGAGAGGGTGTGGAGGTTTATTGAGGGACTTTCTCAGCCTATCATATTGCAGATGGCTAATGAAATTGGGAGTGGGATTTCTTTTGAGGAGGCGGCCTATGTCGCCAGGCGAGTCGAGGTGGTTCTTGCTCAGGGAGGTCAGGGGTCTGACAAGAGACCTCGTCATTCCAGTGAGTTCAGCGGCATATCATTTGGAGGCAGGGGTAATTTTGGTAGGGTCCATCCTCCAAGGACATTTCATTCAGCACTCCAGGCATCCCGCCGTGCTCCAGGTGGTCGTGGCCCTCACATGCCTTATTCTGATAAGCTAGCTACAACGCACCACCAACTCCTATCAGTGCACCTCTACTGCAGAGTTATCAGGGTGGTTATTCAGGTTGACATGGTTAGTTTCACGGCTAGCAGTCACAACAGACGAGGTATTGTTATACTTGTGGTGATCAGAGGCATATTGCTAGATTTTTCCCTCGTGCATCGAGCAGTTCATAGCATTAGGGTTCCCGTTCCATGGTCCCTGCACTGGGTGCTGCACCGTCTGCTCAGCGAGCTATAGGTAGGGGTCAGACAGCCAAAGGTAGTGGTCCGATCATTTGAGGTGGAGGTCAGGCCGCTAGAGGTGGAAGTCAGCCAACCAAGGGCCGTCCTATCGATGTAGTTTAGAGTGGTGGGGCCCAGCCCCGATGCAATGATTTTCTAGCCAGGCCTGAAGCTTAGTTATATGACGATGTTGTTACATGTATTATTTCAGTTTGCAGTAGAGATGCTTCAATTCTATTTGATATGGGGTCTTCTTATTCCTATGCGTCATCTTATTTTGCTTCATATTAGGTTGTGCCTCATGATTCATTGGGTATCCCTGTATATGCGTCCACACCTATGGGGGATGCTATTGTTGTAGATCGTGTTTATCATTTATGTGTTGTCGCTATTAGAAGTCTTGAGACTAGTGTAGATCTCCTACTTCTCGATATGGTTGATTTTGATGTTATGCTGGGTATGGATTGGTTGTTACCTTATCACGCTATATTAGACTATCACGCAAAGACGATGACCTTAGACTTTTAGTGGTTGCATCGATTAGAGTGGAGGGGGACTCTTGGACATTCTACCAGCAGTGTTATCTCTAAGATGAAGGATCGAATTATGGTAGAGAAGGGGTGTTTAGCTTATTTGGCTTATTTTTGGGATTCTAGTACCGCGGTTCCTTCCATGGATTATGTGCCAGTTGTCTGTGAGTTTCTAGAGGTATATCCTGCAGACCTGTCGGGAATGCCTCCTGACAGGGATATTGATTTCTGTATTGATTTAGCTCAGGGCACTCATCATATCTCTATTCCGCCATACTGCATGACACCACCAGAGTTGAAAGAATTGAAGGAACAATTGCAGGATTTTCTTGACAAGGGCTTCATTAGACCTAATGTCTCGCCCTGGGGTGCACCTGTGTTGTTTGTGAGGAAGAATGATGTATCAATGAGGATGTGCAAAGGATATCGGCAGTTGCACAATGTCACCATCAAGAAAAAGTATACATTGCCGATGATTGATAACTTATTTGATCAGCTTCAGGGTGCCAAGGTGTTTTCGAAGATTGATTTGAGGTCCAGACATCATCAGTTGAGGATTAGGGCATCTGATGTCCCTAAGATAACTTTTCGGACTCGATACTGACATTACGAGTTTCTGGTGATGTCCTTTGGGTTGACAAATTCCCCAGCAACATTCATGGATTTGATTAACTGAGTGTTCAAGCCTTATTTGGAATCCTTTATAATTGTGTTTATTGACGATATCTTGATCTACTCCCGCAGTCGAGAGGAGCATGAGCAACATCTTATGGTTGTGCTTCAGACTCTTAGAGACAACCTATTATATGCGAAGTTCTCGAAGTGCGAGATTTGGCTGGATTCAGTCGCTTTCTTGAGGAACATTTTTTCAGCAGTGGGCATTTAGGAAGATCCTAAGAAGATTGAGGAAGTTTAGAACTGACCTAGACCTAATTCAGCCACTGAGATCAGAAGTTTTTTGGGTTTGGCGGGCTATTATCGTCAATTCGTGGAGGGGTTTTCATCTATAGTAGTCTCGTTGACCTGGTTGACCCAGAAGGGTGCCCCGTTCAGATGGTCAAACGAGTGGGAGGCAAGCTTTCGGATGCTCGAGAGTGCTTTGACTACAATATTGGTGTTGGTGTTGCCCACATGTTCAGGACGTTACATGGTATATTGTGATGCTTCCCGTGTTGGGCTTGGTGTAGTATTGATGCGGGAGGGCATAGTGATTGGATATGCGTCGCGACAATTGAAGGTTATGAAAATAATTACCCTATCCATGACTTAGAGTTTGCTGCCACTGTTCTTGCGCTGAAGATTTGGAGGCACTATCTATATGGCGTGTCCTGTGAGGGTTTTACTGATCATCAGAGCCTTCAGTATTTTGTTCAAGCAAAATGATCTCAGTTTGAGGCAGAGGAGGTGGTTGGATCTATTGAAAGACTATTATAGCACCATCTTGTAACATCATGGGAAGGGCAATATGGAAGGCGATGCATTGAGTAGGAAGGCAGCGAGTATGGGCAACCTTGTGTTGATTTTAGTCGGTGAGAGGCCGCTAGCATCAGATGTTCAAGCTTTGGCCAACCAATTTATGAGGTTGGATATTTCAGAGCGCAACCGTTTTCTAGGGTCGTGTTTGTGTGCCTAATGTGGATGGATTCGTGAGTTAATTCTTGAAGAGGCTCATATTTCCCGATATTCTATTTATCCGGGCGCCGCAAAGATGTATCAAGACTTGCGGCATCATTATTGGTTGAGGAGGATGAAGAAGGATATAGTTTCTTATATAGCTCGGTGCCTAAATTATCAGCAAGTGAAGTATGAGCATCAAAGACCCGGTGGTTTGCTTCAAAAGATAGAGATTCCTGAGTAGAAGTGGGAGCGTATCACTATGGATTTCGTTGTTGGAATCCCACATACGCAGAGTAAGTTCGATGTCATTTGGGTCATTGTGGACAGGCTGAAGTCAGCGCATTTCATTCCCGTGGCAGTTACCTACTCTTCGGAAGTTGGTTGAGATTTATATCTGCGAGATCGTCCGTCTTCATGGTGTGACCGTGTCTATCATTTCTAATCGAGGTACATAGTTCATCATGAACTTCTGGAGGGAAGTACATCATGAGTTGGGCACACGGGATGAGTTGAGCACATTGTTTCATCCTCAGACGGAGGGACATTCCGAGCGCACTATTCAGATATTGGATGATATGCTCTGCGCATGTGTTATAGACATCGGAGGATCGCGGGATATCTTGCACCCTTACAGAGTTCGCCTACAACAACAACTACCATTCGAGCATTCATATGGCTCCCTATGTGGGATTATAAGGTAAGCGATGTCAGTCACCAATTGGTGGTTCCAACCGGGAGAGGCTCGGTTGTTTGATACATATCTAGTACAGGATACCTTGGATGAGGTCAACATTATTCAGGATCAACTTCGCACAGCTCAGTCCAGGAAGAAGAGTTATGCTAACCGAAGATTTCGTGATGTTGCATTCATGGTCGGGAAGAGAGTGTTGCTATAGGTATCACCCATGAAGGGTGTCATGAGGTTTGGAAAGTAGGTCCTAGGTATATCAGACCTTTTGAGATTCTTGAGAGAGTGGTAGAGGTAACATACAGGGTTACGTTGCCTTCAGGGTTATCAGCAGTTCATCTAGTGTTCCATATATCCATGCTCCAGAAGTATCACGGAGATCCTTCCCACGTGTTACATTTAAGCTAAGTCCAGTTGCACAAGGATTTGACTTATGAGGAGGAGACGGTGGCTATTCTAGCTTGGCACGTTCGTCAGTTGAGATCAAAGAGGTATCCTTCAGTTCGAGTGAAGTGGAGAGGTCAGCCCGTTGAGGCATCTACTTGGGATTCCGAGTAAAAAATACAGAGTATATATCCCCACCTTTTCACTGGTCCAGGTAATTTTCTATCTTTGTTTGAGGAAAAATGATTTTTTAGAGGTGGAGAATGTGATGACCTGATAGGTCATCTCATGTTGAAACCTAATTCTGTAATCCGAAGCCTTAAAAAATCATATTTTAGCCTTCCTCGATTTGTGTGCGTAGTCTGTACGTCATTACAAAAAGCTTTTATGTTAAGAATTGATAAAACTAAGAAATTTTTCCTAAAAACTTTATTTGAATTGATTACGACTAACATTTTTGGTAAACGGATCCGGATTTGTGTTTTGATGGTCCCGGCGGGTCCGTATCGCGATTTGGGACTTGGACGTATGCCCAAAATCAAAATCGGAGGTTCCTAGCCCGAGATATCGGACTTTGTCAAATATTTATAGTTAAGGTTTTTTGAATTTGAAATGTTTGACCAACAATTACTTTTTGGATAACGGGTCCATATTTTGGTTTCATAACCCTGTATAGGTCCAATACCATATTTATGACATGTCGGTGAAATTTGATGAAAAATGAAGTTGGTTTGACGTGATTCTGACGTCCGGTTGTGAAAATAGTGATTTCAAAGTTTTCTTGAAAAGTTCATTTGGTTTGGTGTTCAATTCATAGTTCTAGGTTTCATTTTGGCGATTTGATCGTGCGAGCAAGTTCGTAAGATGTTTTTAGACTAGTGTGTACTTTTGCTTTAGAGCCCCGAGGGCTCGAGTGAGTTTCCGATAGGCTACAGAGTGAATTTGGACTTAGAAAATTTTCTGGTGTGCTTCAGTTCTTGTTGTAGGCATTGAGAGATCAAGCTTCCCATTTGCGACCACTGTTGGGTTCGCATTTGCGATGTACTCATCGCATTTGCGAAGAGTAGCTGGGGAGACCAGAGTTCGCATTTGCGAACAATTTCTTAAAATTTTAATGGGAGCTGGGGAGGGGTACTCTTTGCATTTGCGATCGCTTGGTCACATTTGCGGCCTTGCCTGTGTTTGCATTTGCGAGCTATTCTTCGCATTTGCGAAAAATGTAGAAGTTGAAGTGCTTCGCATTTATGATGGTTCCTTCTCCCATTCTTAAAATTTTCAAAACCTAAAACACAAGAGGCGATTTTCTGAAGAACTGTTCTTCCCCAAATCATTGGTAAGTGATGCTAAATTAATTTCTTTCAATCTTTCACTACTTTTCCTAAGATTTCAACTTAAAATCTAAGGTTTTTCATGGTGGAATTTGGGGTTTTTGGGTAGAAACTAGGGATTTGATAAATTGGGGATTTAGACCTCAAATTGAGGTCGGATTCCAAAAAAAATTACATAATCGAGCTCGGGGGTGAATGGGTAATCAGATTTTGGCCCGAATTTTGAATTTGGACCAAGCGGGACCGGGTGTTGACTTTTTGAAAATGGCCTAAATTAAATTCTTAGCAATCGTTGGTGTCGCACCTTGTTTTATCGCGAAAGCGGGCTTTGACATACTACAACTCTTTTGGATAGAAGATGGGGTGCTAAAAGAATAAAAGAGTCGCCACCTAACGGGTTTTAAGGCGCGTTAGTGAACCTATCATGCAGATAACTCTGTTTTACTAGTCATTATATCTAGATAAAGACCAGTAGAACATAAGCTAGAATGATCCTATAGGCATGTGTTCTAATGCTGCAACCATGCTAATTGAGGGGGCAATTGAACAAATTGAAAGGCAGTCATTGGCATCTGTTCTTATATGCATGATATCTAATGAACATGTTGTAGTAAAACACGGGAGTGTGATTTCCCTAATGGAATGATTTCTAACTGTGTACATGGAAATCTGAATAACATACATGACAGGTTGGATAAAAATAACAAGAGAGAGTCATATGAACCCTATAGGCTTGTTTTCTACCCTTATGCAAACATTAGAATATACACGTGTCCCCAAATTTCACTAACACCTCAATTATTTATTACATTGTTATTCCACACCAAATAATGAAAAAAATTACATAAGAAGCTATAGCGGGCCTACAATAGGCGCAAAAAATACTAAGTATCGACTTGTATTTTAGCAGACTCTTCTTCGCAAACAACATGCCTAGATCCAAATGGGACTGTTCCCATAAGCACAAGCCCAACAATCACAGAGGAACTCAGACCAAATCCAAACAATAACAAATTTACTATACGACTTAAACAAACCAGTTTGCATGTTAGAAATAGCCCAAGTCCTAGTAGTAAAGAGAGTGGCCAAAGAACCCCAAATCCCAGTGTATCAGAGTTCACAAGGGTCTCAAATGTACCCCGAGAAGCGCTCGCACTAGGGAGGTCAATATAGAGAGTTTTGATGGCCTTGACTTTCAGCCGGCCAAGGGTGATAGATTCAGCATAGTGTAGGTAATAAATGAAAGTGAGAGAACAGTGATCAAATGATAGAATTTGAGGAGGTGAACTTATATTTTAGAAGAAGACATAACATAGGTGGTTAAACAAAGAACATACAAGCAATGAAAATCAACAGAACTCAAAGAACATGGTTGATATCACAAGTTCAAACACTTAGCATATTAGACAGAAAACCTTTTGAAAGAGGCAAGGTAATGAGGTTTTTCTAACATTATAGGTTCAACATACAAGAGTGAACAATGCCCCACAAGTTTTGAATAGAGCACCAACTTGAAGGATTTCAAATGTCAATCTAGTATAATAACATTTCTAGCATGAAAGTTCTAATAAAGTCACAAATATCATATTAACATACCAATGGTGTAGCTTGGCCAATATCATGAAAACTTAACATGATGGAGAATAGGTCATAGTAAAAAAACTTAGGACATGAAAAGGGTATGTTAGTTACTCATTAACATACATAAGAGGTAAAATAGAATGTTTATCCTAAAATCCTAAGCGATGCTAGGGATCAGGATATCAAGGAAACATGTTTAGAGTAAACCTTAAAGTAGTCTTCCATACAGCCGTGGCTAGTACACAAAGAACAATCGATAAGACATAACACTCAGCATTAAATGATTCATTCAAAGTAGAGGAAGGTTTCCATAGAGTTGTAGTAGTATCCAAAGCAAGGTATGAATAAAATTCTATAACTAACAACATATAGTCACAACAGTCAGATTCATATCAAAATAGGCACGTATTGAAGCTCAAAACTGAAACGTATTCATATGCTACATGTACATAACTAATTCTAGAAGAAACAAAGAACCAACAGAGAGTGCAAGCCATAATGAAGAATACATACTAGCCAAACACAAACTAAGAACAAAGAAGTAAACTATCAAATGCATTCATCTATCATAGTATGACAAAGTAGTATTGAGCACTATCATAATAGTGCAATATCAATGATTTACAACTAAATAATACTCATAGAATTCAAACACATATAGGTATGCGGAAGGAAAGAAAATAAAATTAACATTGCAAGGATTAAAAGCACTAACCAGCAACAAAATTATACGAGCAAAAGAATAGAAAAGAGCTCATTAGCAAGAACCCCATGTCTATGTGGCTTCAGAGTTAACAAGACCCTCGTAAGGGCCCCGAGAAGTGCTTTCACCAGAGGAGGTTGTTTAATACTATGGCATTGGCTTTTAGCCCGCCAAAGAGCCAAGTATTTTAGAGAAGGCGAGCGAGTGAGGAAAGTAATAGCAGTGATAAGTTCTTCTTTTAGAGGGGAATTGGGGAGGTTTTTATATAGTAGCAGATTTAAACGAACAAATAAGGAAAATCATCACTCAAATACAAAAAGGAAATAATATCACATGCAATCGAAAAAATCAATGAGGAAAAAGGAAAAATCTCAAACCATAGTTGATAGAAATCAAAGATTCAACAAAAAACCTTGGGGAATCAACCTCATATCATCTTTCCATGAGTGTATATAGATGGCATATCGTCTAAATATTGAAGCTTGAAGATGGGTTCCACATGATTACAGGTCTGGTACTTGCCAAAAATAGGCAAGTACCAAGTAATACCAAAATTGTTTAAGTAACAAAAGAATCGAGCATATATGGAAGGGGAATCATGAAGAGATTCAATAATAGAAAAAGAGTTGGGAGATTTAGAAGAGGCGGATGCTAGGGTTTGAGAGGAAAAAAGAGAACATATGGAGGGAAATAGGGCGACAATCTCCGGGGAAAATGGGGATTAGGGTTAGGGTGATGGATATAAGGAGTGTGGGGGGGAGTGTTGTGAGACGTTGATCAATTTTATCAACGACTAGGATTTAAACAAGATGGTTCGGGTTTTGGATTGGGTAGGTTTATTAGGCTGCTTGAGCTGCTGAGATTATTGGGTCAAGGTTCTATTTGGACCTTAATTCGGTCCGAAATTAATTCTAATTAGGCCAGATTTTAAATAGATAATTAAGGAAAAATAAATTAATCAAAAATAGTTAAAATAAAATATATAAATGTCATTTATGCAAATTAATATTTTAAAACAATAGTAGAAAATTATAAAAATGTAAGATACTATTTTAACCTTGAATATAATGACAAATGCAATAAAATTGTAAAATGTAGGCTATTATTGCAAGATTGTGAAAGTAGCTTAAAAATACTGATGTAATTATATAAAATGAAATAAAAATATTTGAAACATCTATTATTGTTACAAATAATAATTTGAATGAGTAATTAGTAAATATTCAAGTAATTTAAATGCGAGAAAATTAATTTTAACTATAGAAAATGTTTGTATAGATTTTGTAAACTAAATAATGATGCAAAAATGATATTTTGATAGTGTATATATATATTGAGAAAATATAAGTGCAAAATTGCGTATCAACAGGTGCCCCTCTTTACTCGGGAATGATGAAAGAGTTGTCGGATAAGGAAAATGATGACCAATTTTGACCGAATTGAGTGAGGAATAATTTGAAAAATGGGAGTCAAACCCTAGTTCCTGAGTTGCCTACATATCCCTGGTGTTCCAGGAATCATGTCGAGTGTAGTTCTTGATCCAATAGTGAATGGCACCGATGAAGTTGTTGTAGGAATGTTCGCGTTTCGGAAAAGGTTCTTTTGGGTAGGAAAGTATCAGATGAATTTATGTGAAGTCATGAATGTGAATTTGAAACGTTATGGATGTATCACATAGAAAATATCTGAACGATCATAGAGTAAAAGTGGGCAATTGCTGGTGGTCGGTTGCGTTTGAAACAACTGAAGAATGTGAGCCTTGTGAATGGAAACCGGAGCGAAGATTTCTCTCGTTCGTATAACGGTTAGTTCGCAGATTACCAGCAAAACTTAAAACACGGTGCATGCAAATATATATGGGTTATTGGAAACATTTAAACATGATGGAAATTCCCTTTGGTCCATGAATGTTGTCTTTGGTTGGTGAGGATGATATCCTTAGACCATGATGTTCTGGGCTATGAAACGTATGATAAAAGATTCACAAGCTATGAAATAGTGCCCTCGGTCCATGAGGATGGTGCCTTCAGACGATGAAGCTTTTTAATAATGATATGCAATATTGAGAGATCCTCATGCCATGGCATGGTGTCTCCCGTCTATGAGGATAATGCCTTCAGACTATGGTGCCTTCGGACAAGATGGAGATGTTTTATCCCATGAAATGCAAAGATATGATGCTTGGTCATATGCAAAAATGTGACAAGACAAAGCTTAGTCCTGTGTAAGACAAGGGTAGTGCTTAGCCCTAGGTGAAGAGAGGATAACGTTGGTTCTTAGATAGCATAGTCGAGATAGTATTTAATCTTATGCAAAGAAAGGAAATGCTTAGCGTTATGCAGTTACGGAGGCAATTCTTGGCCTCATGCATGAAGAGCAAGCAATGCTTAGTCTCAATGCAGGGAAAGGCGGTATTTAGCCTTATGCAATTAGGGATGACGTGCTTAACCTCATGCAAGAAGAGGAGACACTGCTTAGTCTCCTTCAGGGAAAGGTAGTTCTTAGCCTTATTCAATCAGGGAGGCAATTCTTAGCCTCATGTAAGAAGAGGAGACAATGCTTAGTCTCAGTGCAAAGAAAAGCAGTACTTATGCAATTAGGGAAGCAATTCTAAGCCTCATGCAAGAAGTGAAGACAATGCTTAGTCTCATGCGGGGAAAGGAAATGCTTAGCCTTATACAATTAGGGATGCAATTCTTAGCCTCAGGCAAGAAGAGGAGACAATTCTTAGTCTTATAGGGGGAAAGGAAATGCTTAGCCTTATGAAATTAGGGAGGCAATGCTTAACCTTATGCAAGAAGATGAGACAATGCTTAGTCTCAATGCAAGGATAGGTAGTTCTTAGCCTTATGCAAGGATGGAGGTAGATCTTAACCTCATACAAATAATGAGAAGGCAGTGTGAATGTAGAGTATTTCTTAGCTGGAGGTGTTTGCACTAGGTAATTTGTCGCCATGAAGGTGGTGACTTGATGTATTTTCGGATAATGTTGTCTTATCATGCCTTCGTCCAAAGAAAAATCGTGAGTTTTGTGGGGAAAGGTCGACTCGTGGTTCTGTCTCCTTGCTTGACCTTTGCTCCTATCTTGAGATCCTGTTTGAGCTACCTTGGGTGACGTCTGGCCATCATAGAAACAAAGTTTTCAAAAAAATATGCATGCGTTTGATAAATTGTATAAAAATTATAGTTACTTGAAATGTAGTGGTATGTGATATCAAATAATTTAAATAAACCAGTGACCGTGACACATTTTAGAGACATTGCGACCTCCTTGCCTAAGAATTTTGAAGGACCTCCTAAAATTTCTGCACCAGTTTTAAATGCTATACTTTTTTACTATTCCCTATATGATGAATTTGGCTGAACTTGCGATCTTGCCCCAATTTCTGATCATGGGGAAAATGAAGATTTCATTAAGATGTGATCAAACCCACAGGGTTTCCTACGTATCCGCTCTTTAACGGGAGTCAAGTCACGCGTAGTTTAGTTAGATCAAGTGAAGAAATGTAAACAATCCTAAACATAGTATCTCTTGACTGCACCTGAGTTGATGGGTTCTGGCCAATTCTCTTCGTCCATTTTTGCAAGTATGAGTGATCCTCTTTTTAATACTTGATGGGCCATGTAGGGACCTTGCCAGCTGGGTGAAAACATCCCATTGGCTTCAAGTTGATGTGGGAAAATCCGTTTTAGTATCAATTACTTTGGTCTGACCTTTTTGTTGAAAACGCTGGACATTCTGTTCTGGTAGAGTTGACCGTGACATACCGCATTCATTCTCTTTCCGTAAATGAGAGCTAGTTGTTCATAGATACATTGTAGTCATTAAGCGTCGTTGAGTTCAGATTCTTGTATGATTTTTAGCTAATGGATTTCTACTTCGACAGGAATAATCGCTTATGTACCGTAGACCAATAAATAGGGGGTTTCCCCAGTTGATGTGAGAACCGTGGTACGATACTCGAGCAGCGAAAACGACAACTTCCCGTGCCATTGCATGTAATTATCTACCATTTTCCTTATTATCTTCTTGATGTTCTTGTTGGCGGCTTCCACAACTCCATTCATTTGCGGCATGTATGTTGCGGAATTCTTATGCTTGATTTTGAAAGTTTTAGACCCGTCCTTCATTAGATCACTATTGAGATTGGCGGTGTTGTCCGTACTGATTGACTCTGGGACTCCAAACTGACAAACAATGTGGTCTCGAACAAAATTTGCGACAACCCTCTTAGTTACAACTTTGTAAGATACGGCCTCAACCCATTTTGAGAAATAGTCTATGGCCAGTAGAATAAACCTATGCCTATTTGAAGCAGCGAGTTCGATTGGAGCAATGACATACATGCCCCAAGAGGAGAAAGGCCAGGTGCACTTGTTGCATTGATTTCATTGGATGGCATTCGTATCATATTAGCATGTATCTCGCATTGGTGACACTTTTGGACATACTTGAAGCAGTCTATTTCCATAGTCATCCAGAAATATCCTTCCCTTAATATTTTCGTGGCTAAGAGGAAGCCATTCATGTGTGGTCCGCAGGGTCCGACATATATTTCCTCGAAAATTCTGGATACCTCCTTGGCATCGACACACTATAATAATCACAGGTCTGGAGTCCTGTTGTAAAGAATTCCTCCGCTTTGAAAGAATTGGTTGGATAACCTTTGGAGTGTGCACTTCTGAGTATGATTTGCGTGCTGCAGATACTCTCCCTTTTCCAAGTATTCTTTGATGTCATGGAGCTACAGATTTATTTCACTTTCTTCTACAACATGAGCACAATAATCCTTTTTATTATGAATTCCTATTGGGATAGGATCGATGAAATTCTTGTATGGGTGTTGTATCAAGGAAGATAAAGTGGCCAATGCATCTGCGAACTCATTCTGAATCCTCGGAACATGTTTGAACTCAATGTTCGTGAACCTCTTGATCAACTCTCTTACACAATACATATATGGTAATATCTTGGTGTTCTTGGTAGCCCATTCTCCTAAAACATGAGGTACCAAAATATCGGAATCTCCAATTACTAGCAACTCCTGAACGTTCATGTCAATGGCTAACCTGAGTCCCAAGATGCAAGCCTCATATTCTGTCATGTTGTCGGTACATGGAAACATGAGTTTTGAAGATACCAAATATTGTTGGCCATTTTCTGATACTAAGACAGCTTCGATACCCACTCATTTGAAGTTTGCAGCTCCAACGAAGAACATTCTCCAACTATCATATGTTTTAGTGATATCTTCTCCTATGAATGATACCTCTTCGTCAGGAAAATATGTTTTTAATGGTTCGTATTCTCCATCTACATGATTTTCTTCCATAGGATCTTCCAATGCTTGCCCTTTGACCGCCTTTTGAGTTAGATTGATGATGTCTAACTCGCTCAGCAATATCTTCCATTTTGCTAACTTTTCCGTAGGCATGGGTTTCTGGAAGATGTATTTCAATGGATCCATACTTGATATGAGATATTTGGTGTATGCACCAAAATAATGCCTCAACTTTTGAGCTATCCATGTCAAAGCGCAGTAGGTGTGCTCCAACAAAGAGTAATGGGCTTCATAAGGTGTTAATTTGTTACTCAGATAATATATTGCTTGCTTCTTTCTGCCAGTCTCATCATGTTGTCCCAGAACACAACCAAGAGCCCCATTTACTACGGACAAATAAAGCAGCAAAGGTCTTCTTGGTTCTAGTAGGACCAGGACAAGTGGTTTAGACAAATACTCCTTGATTTTGTCGAAGGCTTTCTGACATTCTTCAATCCAGCTTGTCGCAAAATATTTCTTCAGCATTTTGAAGATTATCTCACAGATCATGGTTGATTTCCCTATGAAACGGCTGATGTAGTTAAGATGCCCTAATAAACTAATCACATCTTTCGTATTCATCGGAGGAGGCAAATACTGGATAGATATGACCTTTGACGGGTCTAATTCAATCCCTATGAATTCTAGCAATTTTCCTGCAGGGCCTCCGAAGGCACACTTTGTAGGATTTGGTTTTAGATTGTACCTTCAGAGCTGATCAAAATATTTCCTCAAGTCTGCTATATGATATGTACTTTTTCTTGATTTGACGATGACGTAATCCACGTACACATGTATTTCCTTCTGTATCGGATCATTGAAAATGGTTGTTATGGCTCTTATGTAAGTGGATCTAGAATTCTTCAAACCGAATGACATCATTTTATAACAGTACATCCCTCATGGATTGATAAAAGATGTCTTTTCGGCATCCTCTTCATCCATCCAGATCTGATGATACCCCGCGAAGCAATCCACAAAGGACGAGATTTCATACTTGGCACAGTTGTCGATCAATATGTATGTATTGGGCAATCGGAAATCATCTTTGGGGCTCTCCCTATTCAAATCTCGGTAATCAACACACACTCTGACTTTCCTATCTTTCTTCAGAACCGACACATTATTGGCCAATAAAGTCGTATATTCAACCACTCTGAGAACCTTGGCTTTGATTTGCTTAGTGACCTCCACTTTTATCTTCAAACTCATATCTGGCTTGAATTTTCTTAGCTTCTATGTTTTAGCGGTGGACACATGGGATCGGTAGGTAACTTGTGAGCCACTATGGATGTTCTCAAACTAGTCATATCATCGTAGAACAATGCGAACATATCTTCATCTCTCTTAACATTTGGACAAACTCTTCCTTCTCGGATGGTGATAGGTGAATTATTATACATGTTTCCTTGTTCTTTTCGAAGTCCCCTAAGTAAACTGTCTCAGTCTCGTGTAAATTAGTCTTAGGATTATTTCGAAGTTCTCCACTTCTCTGACAATTTCCTCAGGTATTATATCATCTTCTAGATCCTCTGACTCACTATAATTATGTTGCGTTGTTTGATTACATGTCACAGACAGTCGTGGGTTCATCAGGATAGGTAATAATAATGTTGTAGAGAGAGAATGTAAAGAATAATAATAAATACCAAAAATAGCAATGAATTAATAAAACATTGAAAACGTCAACAACTACGGCTCGATGACTCGAGCCAATTGATTCAAAACAAAATATGTTCAAAAAAAAAATTCAAAATGTCTTAGATGGTAAAAATTGCTTTAAAAAATAATTGATGCTAATTTCCAGGCTACCCAGGAATTCGACGGGCCTGGGATGGTGAAACAGTCCAATTTTTGAGAACAACTCCTTTCTCCACGATCTGAGTAATAAGGCTTTCCTCCTCCTCCTCCTCAACTATCACACTGCAATCCATGTCTTCGTCGTCCAGAAACAGAATCCTTATACATGCTAAGGCTTCATCTTCCTCAGACCCCTACATCATGTCAGCTTGATGAAATGTCTGGTGCAATGGTGGTACCGATTTTTCAAGTGGATAATAAGGACTGCGCCACATTGGAGATCAACCCTGGTACTCTTTCCAAGTATATTTGTACCCAAGCCTGAAAGTTGTACCATGACACTTTGACTCTAACGATTTGGTGATCCCTTGGAGATTTTTTCCAAGACCCTTGCCATGTTCATACCCTATCCATACCAGTATGATTTCTATAGTGTTTCTCCACCATTTGTCTTTTTCAATTGTGTGGACGCACTCAATGCGATGGTATGTTTCTCCACCCAGCTTCCTCGTGTTCTCGATGACTGGAATATTCCGATTGGTATAGATGGGATTACTATTTTCTCCATGGATGATAACCTCCTTGTGGTTCCATTCAAACTTCATAGCCTGATGCAGAGTAGAATCCACGGCCCCAATGGAATATATCCAGGGTCGTTCCAATAATAGATTGTAGGTAGTAGATATATCCAGCACTTTAAACTCCAAATCAAACTAGGTTGGTCCCATCTGTAGGCTGAGGTTGAATCTCCAATTGTGGCCCTTTGAGATCCATCAAAATCCTTCACGTTCATGCTCCCTGATCGTATCTTGGGCATGCCTTTACCCAACCTCTTTAGAGTAGTTAGTGGACATATATTGAGACTTGAACCCCCGTCTATCAGGACCCTGGCGATGAACTTATCCTCAAATTGCTCCGTGATGTGTAATGCCCTATTGTGACATAGTCTTTATGGTTGTAGCTCGTGTTCATGAAAAGTGATTATATGGCTTTCTAATACCTGCCTGACCATTTGCCCATTAGTGATGTTGGTGGGTACATAATCTTCACCCAACACCTTCACCAGGGCATTCCGGTGTGTCTCGGAGTTTTACAACAGTTATAAGATGGATATCTGAGTGGGGGTTTTGTTCCAATGGTAGACCGCATAGTATTCTCTCGCTTGAACTTTTCTCCAAAGGTCGTCAGGTCCAGTTTCAATGACACGTGGCTTAGATGAAGCTTCTTTTCTTGTTCCTCCCAAGTGCTCTGGAATACAAACCCTGCCAGTTCTAGTCATGCCTTGTGCTGTACCTGTTTCTTCAATTTTTTCTTTTCCTTTCCTTCTTGCTTCAGCAACATAATCCCAGTGTATGGCATTAGACTTATAAGAGTGCATGGATGCTACCATCACTATGAAGGGTGTGGTCACTTCAACTCTTAATGTTGCTGGTACAGTTACCTTGAATTCAAATGCTTCTTGGGTTTGTACGAAAATGGGCGTGAGGGTGACTAGAGATGTTTTAGGATCATCCCCCGCTCGAATGAATCAGATTTACCCCTCCGGATCCCACTCTTCATAGGTCTCTATCACATTCACTCCCTCACCTTTATGATTCGGGAGAGTATTGTTACGAACATTGGGTGTGGCTTTTTTTACCTGTATGACCTTGTTGTCAATCAGTATCTGAATCTTGTCCTTCAAAGTGCGACACTAATCAATGGTATGGCCCTTCATGCCTGAATGATAGGCACATCTATTGTTTGGGTTAATCCACTGAGAAAAGTTTTCCATAGCAACGACAGGGATGGGAGTGACATAACGGGCAACATTTAGTCTCTCATACAACTGGTCTATGGGTTCGAAGATTGGAGTGTATTGTCTAGGAGGTCCACGGCTGATGTTTGATCTTGGTTTTTAGTAATTTTGCAAGTGGTATGGTAGGTGGCAGCAGGTTGTTGGTGTCTGGGGGGTGAAGGCTGGTATGTGGGTGGAGGTGTTTGGTATGCGAGAGGGGACTTTGGACCTTGGGCTACAATCACAGCACCTACCTCTTTCTTCTTTGAGATACCTCCTGATTGCAGAGCTTTATTTTTGGCCTGCAGTGCTTCGAAAAACGTGAGGGGTGCGATTCTCTGGCACTAATAACCCTGGACTATCCCATGGAAGCTTAGCGAAGCCTCCTATTTCTTCCAGGAGAGGAGTCATTTCTATGTCACCAAAGCGGAAGACAACCCTTTTCTCATCCCAAAACATGGTAGCCGCCTCGATCAATTCCCTATTTGGTCGGATGTCTAGCAAGGACGGAAAATTACCAAGGAACCTTCCCATATGATTCTTGTTGAAAGGAGCGAGATTTTTCCACCAATCAAGCAACAAAGGTGTGATGTTTTGGACCATGCCATGACTTCGTGCTTCATTTTCTGCAATCAAATAAAGTTAGACCTTTCCCCCTCCATGTTCGACCATTTGCACAATAATTATCAACATATTGGCACATTTTCTCCAAGTGATACACATAACCTGGTAGTGCCTATTGGGATTTTGGAAATCACGTCGGACTTTGGATAAGGCTTATCTTAGCAGGCTATCACGTTAACAACATCATAACCCGTACTAGTTTTAACATTATGCATGTACACTTGATGTTGGAGTAAGGTTTCTAGAATGGTCTAGACTGGTACTTTCAAGTGGACAACTTAAGAGGGAAAGACACGGGACCGTCGACTGCACATTGATCGACTATTCTACCGCAAATAAGGCTTTTTGATTTAAAGAGGGTTATTATGGAAGAGTGCGGGCACTCATCAAGCGCCGCTATGTTGATAATTGGTAAGAGTAGAGTATTATGTGGAGCATGCTTTATTCAGAGATAATAACATGTTGCCAAGTATTTTCATGATAAATATGTAAAAGCAGTAAATTCAGTGATAAAGTAAAACACGAAAAACATAAGAAAGAAAGACAAAGGAAGAAGTTAGTTCATGGAATATTTGCGAGAAAGCAAGGGAGTAGGGATGTGAGAGGCATGATATAACAATCTTTAAATAATATAAGAGCAGATGTAGTAAACAATGGTGAACGGGGAAGGGATGCGCATGTTATAACAAATTTAAAGAAATAAAGGCATGGAAGGGAAGGGATGTGAATTTATAACAAAGAATATAATACACATAAGCCAAGTTCATTATGGTAAGAGCCTAACTATATCCCCAGTAGAGTATCCATGCTACCGTGCCTCGTTTTCTCGTGAAAGCGGGCTTTGACATATTACAACTCTTTTGGATAGAAGATGGGATGTTAAAAGAAAAGAAGAGTTTCCACCTAACGGATTTTAAGGTTCCATGCCGATAACTCTGTTTGACTAGTCAAAGCCATCAAAGATCGAGTAAGGGCTCAAATTACCTCAAAGAGAAGGTGTTAGATACTCTTCGAGGTCCACAACTGTGGGTCCCGATCGAACTAAAGACTATATGGATTAGAGTTAGGCAAGATAGAAAACGAGAATAAGGGTCAAAGAAATTTATTGCAACACAATGAGAAATAAGTATTACAAAGTTACAACAATTAGGTCTGTATTCGATTCCTATGTTTTTTAGCCAAAAGGATCACCAAGTGCAACATAAATAATACTTCCTAACTCCCTTGAAGAAAAGAGTTACTCATATTGTTACGATCCAAAATCCGTTAAAGGTCGTAATGGCGTCGGACACTAGTGTCAGGAAAGCCAACACTAATGAGTTAATTAAATTATCATTTTAATATTTTTGAAATCATGAATTTCCTTCAATTTAACTAGTAAAGATGAACTTTACAGAATAATAATGATGTTTTGCAATTTGAAGAATGAATATCCCCTAATAATCCCAGAACACGGTGTCACGAGTATATGTGCATTTACTAGAAGTAAATAAGATACAGTAACTGTCCGGAATACAAAATTTTGGCAGAAAAGAAAATGCAAGAGGTCTTAAAGAGACTTTTCTTGGTGCATATTCTAATATGGAGTGCAGCTCACCTAAGTCTCTGCATGTGTACACGCCTCTGCTTTTACAAGGCCTCTAATAATAAATGCACCTGCACAAAAATTTGTAGAAACTATAGTGTGAGTACGTAAATCAAAGCGTACCAAATAAGTATCCCGCCTAACCTCGAAGAGTGACGAGAGGTCGACTTTGACACATACTAAGGGCCAACAATATGATAATATGATATTCTAATTAAGCATGATATACAACAATAAAACTCAGAACAACAAATATCTGAACAAGTCTTCACCATATTTAAGAGGCTAAATTACTTCCTTCTTTCAAATCATATAACCACACAAACATACCAATTATAAAAGGGACTTCAAGTTGTATTATGACACACAAATACCACCAAAGACGTTCAGCCTGATCCGACATAAATGTAAAACGTGCACTGTCGAGGTTCGAATGGTTAGAACCATAGATGCATATATTACCTCGCTCGCGGATCACACATGCGATGCGGTCAAATATAAATCTAAGGAATTACCCTACTCACGGATCATACTTGAGACGTGGTTACACATGTATGTCTTATGTTATTATAATATTCTTCCGTTCTTTTCAAAACAAGAAGTACGTATGAAAACTTTTAAGATCCTAATTGTTCCTAAATTGCAACTCCTTTCAAAAAATTTAATAAGCAAACTCAATCCCGCTACTTCTTAAGGCAAACAATAAACATAAATGAATAACAATATCAACAAGGCATGATGTAATCCTAAAACTACACGGACATAGATGATGCGAGACTAAAATGCATAGTTTAATATGTAATATACCTTACATTTGAGGTGCGTTAATGATAAAAATACACTCTTTATGTGCTTAATGGAGTTTATTTCAAGTGTAGGTGAATTGGAGATGGAAACGGAGCTAAAGGGATGCAAATACGTCGAAAAACACGCGAAAGGAGACAACCGGGCGATAGCCGGGCGACAGAGCCCTACCGCCACGTGTTAGGGCTGAAACGCCAGCCCTACCCTGGCGTTAGCAAGGCCTTTGGGTCCAAACGCCCGGGGTTCCCCGTTTCGGCCAAATCCGAGTTTTGACGAGTTTAAGTGTTTCCCGGTCGAAATAGAAGTCCCCTACACGTTTATGGTTCGTCCTAAACATATAAATAGACTCCTAAAAACACAAATACAGGGTTCGGAAGGCATTCAAAGGATTCAACAGAAGAAAATCATTGAAGTCCCAAAACATCGATTTCTACATCTAGTATTCATTACTTTGTATTTCAATTATTTTAGTTTTGATTCCCGATAACATGAGTAGCTAAATTCTATAGTCTAGGTTTTTGGTAGAACCCGTTGGGGATGAATTCATTGTGATATTAATATATTTTGGTTGATTAATCTCGTTTTGTTCAACAACGTTCTTATTATAGTTGATTGAAAGGTCCCTTGATTAACTATTCCTATTTATTACGTATCTACTTGAGAAAGAGTGCATATTTAGGTAATTGCTTGAACAACACCACACCCGGAGTATAGACGAAAGTCATAACCGAGGGTTTAGAGGTTAGATTAGAGATAACGATACCTCAGGTGCAATCTAAAGTGAACTGTATTGTGATCTAGCTAGCGTAACTTGAGAAAGTGCGTTTAGTAAATTATCATAATTAATTGAGAGAGATTTATGATAGTTAGAGCGTTCACGATTGACAGAGATAGCCAATTAAATTATAAGAAATATCCAAGAAAGAATTCACCAACGGGGGAAACCATAACCGTAGACCCTTATTTATCATTGATTACATTATATTGTTAGTTAATTGTTAATTTATTAATAATATGTAGACCCTTTCAGATTACAAATAATATGTTGCACCTATTGCTGAACAAAGGGCTATTCTCAGGGTCGTACATTGAAGACCCCCAGCAGCATTTAAATAACTTCCTGTCAATTTGCAAAACTCAAAAGGCCGCCAAACGTCACTCAGGAGGCAATAAAACTGTTGTTGTTTCCATTCTCAGTTACTGGTGCTTCCCAGACTTGGCTTAACTCACTCCCCATCAACTCCATTACTACATGGGAGGAGTTAGTCAAGCAGTTCGTGAACAAGTTTCATCCACCCAACATAACTGCTCAACAAATGTATGAAATCTTGAGCTTTAGACAGAAACCAGTGGAAACATTACAAGAGACATGGGAAAGATTTAAGAGTATGCTGGTTATCTGTCCACATCATGGCATTCCTGAGCAAATGTTGGGGCAGCGTTTTTACATGGGTTTGGCTGATACTGTGAAAGCAAATGTTGATGCTTCAGCTGGTGGAGCATTCCTGAGCAAATCGTGGAGAGAGAGCCAAATCTTACTTGATAAAATGGCACAGAATTCAGGATGGACAACAAGGAATGCACCCATTACTCCTGTAGTTCATTCAGTGCCATTTGATCCATATAATACCGTTGCAGAGAACGTGGCCACCTTGATAACACAAATGAGTATTCCTACAAAGAAGGTGGAAGAATCGGGACAAAAGCAGCAGGTACACATTGTTGAGACAACCAATGGGGGCTTATGCACATCATGCATTAGTCAACCACTTGGTAACCACTGGAATGCAGAATGCGATAACCATCCTCATCCTGAAAATATGAATTATGTGACAAATTATGAACGTCAGAGACAAGGGGGGAAGAAATGGGGTCAACAAGTTCAACCTTATAGGCCTCCTCACCAGCAACAGAACAGTGGAAATTTGGGGGCCATGAGACCACAAGGTAATGCAGCACCATATCAGAGACCGTACGGTTATAACCATCAAAATCAGCAACAGCCATACTACCCTCCTCAGCATCACCAGGGGGGAGGCAAGAAGATGGGTTCTCACGGTTGGAAGCTATGATGCAGCAGGTGATTGGGTCAAACACCAAAATCAGTGAGAGAGTAGATGAACATGATGCAACTATTAAAAATATTGAAGTACAACTGGGGCAGATTTCAAATGCAGTTAACAATCTTCCTCACGGAACCTTACCTGCTGATACTCAGGTGAATCCAAGGGACCAGGGCCCAAAACAGTTAATGGCAGTGACCCTCCGCAATGGCAGAGACTTGAACTTAGAACAAGAAATTAGGCATGAAAGTAGGCAGACAAACACACTGGTACAGGTACCTAATAAAATTGATGACTCAACCAGATTTAGTACAGGCACAGTGCAACCAGCTGAAAGAAAAGTAAATAAACAAAGTGAAGCTGAGAAAGAACTTGAGGAAATCCCAGAGCCAGCAACTGAGGTAGTAGTGGAAAAGGAAAAAGAACAAATAACAGAAAAGAAAAGAGCACCAGCTCCATTCCCCCAAAGGCTAGCAAAATATCAGAAAGATGAGCAGTATAAGAAATTCTTGGACATGCTAAAACAGATACAGGTAAATATTCCATTGATTGATGCATTGAAGGAAATGCCTGGTTATGCTAAGATGATGAAGGACTTAATGTCCAGAAAATTTGACTTCCAAGACCTGGCTACTGTTACTCTTACTCAGACTTGTAGTGCAGTGGTGACACGTCCAATTGCTGAAAAGTTGGCTGACCCAGGGAGTTTTACAATTCCTTGTACTATTGGCGATTTCTCTTTCACCAAAGCCCTATGTGATTTGGGAGCCAGCATTAATCTGATGCCACTGGCTATATACAAAAGACTGGGAATTGGTAGAGCCAGGCCTACTTCCATGCTGCTGCAACTTGCTGATAGAACGGTAAAAAGACCGTCAGGTATTCTAGATGATGTGTTAGTGCAAGTAGGGAAATTTGTATTCCCTGCTGATTTTGTGATCTTAGACTGCCGAGTAGATGAAGAAATTCTCATAATCTTGGGAAGGCCATTTTTGGTCACAGGTAGAGCACTCATCGATTGTGAGACTGGTGAGCTTAAGACAAGGCTCAATAATGAAGAAATCACATTCAACGTGCAGAAGTCAATGAGGCGACCAAGTGAGTTCGCTAATTGCTCTATGATTGATGCCGTGAATGTGATACTGGAAGAAGATGATGAAGCCTTAACTATTGGGGATCCATTGGTCGCATGTTTGTTGAACTTAGATGATATGAACGGTGAGGAGTAAGTAGAATGGGTTTTAGCATTGGAAGGAAAAGGTACATGGTCGCAGGTTCTTGATATTGAACCATTACACCTGGAAAATAGAGAGAACCAACCAGCCAAGCCCTCAATAGAAGCACCACCCAAACTAGATTGAAGCCTTTACCAGCACACCTCAGGTATGCATTTCTTGGACCTAACTCTACATTACCGGTTATTATATCATCTGGGTTGTTAGATGTGCAGGAACAACAACTATTACATGTACTTTCTGATTGCAAGACATCAAAGGGATCAGCCCAGCTTATTGTATGCATAAAATTCTCTTAGAAGAGGGGCACAAATCATCTAGGGAACACCAAAGACGGTTAAACCCGAATATGAAGGAAGTAGTAAAGAAAGAAGTGATAAAGTGGTTAGATGCGGGAATCATTTTCCCGATATCCGACAGCAGCTGGGTTAGCCCAGTACAGTGTGTACCAAAGAAAGGGGGTATGACAGTCGTAAAAAATGATAAAAACAAGCTGATATCCACTAGAACTGTTACGGGTTGGAGAGTATGCATGGATTATAGAAAGATAAACCTTGCCACCCGTAAAGACCATTTCCCACTTCCATTCATTGATCAGATGCTCGACCGACTAGCAGGAAAGTGTCATTTCTGTTTCCTTGACGGGTATTCGGGGTACAACCAGATTTCTATTGCACCAGAGGATAGAGAAAAGAAATATTTCACATGCCCATATGGGATATTTGCCTTCATAAGAATGCCATTTGGCCTCTGCAATGCACCCGCCACATTTCAACGGTGCATGATGGCCATTTTCACAGACATGGTAGAGGATATTATGGAGGTCTTCATGGACGATTTCTCAGTGGTGGGAAATTCGTTTGATGAATGCCTTAAAAATTTGAACTGTGTCCTAAAAAGGTGTATTGAAACAAATTTGGTGCTAAATTTGGAGAAGTGCCACTACATGGTACAAGAAGGAATTGTCTTAGGACATCTGGTTTCACGTAAAGGTATTCAACTGGACAAAGCCAAGGTAGAAGTGATTGAAAAACTCCCTCCACCCACGTCAGTCAAAGCAATTCGGAGTTTCTTCGGACATGCCGGATTCTACCGCCCATTCATCCAGGATTTCTCAAAAATCGCCAACCCTCTCTGTAAGTTACTCGAAAAAGATAACCCATTTGTGTTTTTGATGATTGCAGAGTAGANCGTTGGGTACTGCTTTTACAAGAATTTGACTTGGAAATTCGTGACCGTAAGGGAATGGAGAACCCAGTCGCTGACCATTTATCACGCCTCGAAGGTGCTAAACAGGCACCTGAAGATGAGAATATTCTCGAAACCTTTCCAGATGAACAGCTGCTGGTGACAAATGTAATAGAGGTGCCATGGTATGCAGACATTGCTAATTACCTGGCATCCGACATTGATCCTTACGAGCTCTCTTATGTACAAAAGAAAAGATTTTACCGTGATAGCCGTAATTACTATTTGGATGAACCTTATTTGTTTAAAATTTGCATTGATAATATGATCCGGAGGTGCGTCCCCGAGATAGAACAATGTGCTATTTTGCAGGCTTGTCACGCAGCACCCTATGGAGGACATTTCGGAGGAATCCGAATAGCAGCTAAAGTGTTGGAGGCCGTATTTTATTGGCCCACTGTGTTCAGAGACGCGCACCAATGGGTGAAAGGCTGCAATGAATGTCAAAGGACGGGGAACATATCTCGTCGCCATGAAAGGCCAATGAATCCAATTCAAGAGGTATAAGTGTTCGATGTTTGTGGGATAGATTTCATGGGTCCTTTTGTAAGCTCTTACGGAAATAAGTATATAGTTGTTGCTGTAGATTACATGTCAAAATGGGTAGAAGCAACAACATTCCCCACCAATGATGCAAAAGTGGTGGTGGGCTTTTCAAAGAAGAACATATTCACCCGCTTTGGGACACCAAGAGCCATAATAAGTGATGGAGGCACGCATTTTTGCAATCGTGTTTTTGAAAAGTTGCTGGCTAAATATGACGTACGTCACAAGGTAGCAACTCCATATCACCCTCAGACTAGCGGATAGGTTGAAGTATCAAACAGGGAAATAAAGTGTGTACTAACCAAAAATGTCAATGCCACACGAACTGATTGGGCGAAGAAACGAGATGATTCTCTTTGGGCCTACAGAACAACATTTAAAACACCAATTGGTATGTCTCCATACAAGTTGGTATTTGGTAAGGCCTGTCACCTGCCCGTCGAACTGGAACACAGAGCCTGGTGGGCAATGAAGCAACTGAATCTGGATTTTGATACTGCGGGAGAAAATCGGATCACAGAATTATAAGAATTAGAAGAATTCAGAAGCCAGGCATTTGAAAGCACGAGGTTGTATAAGGAACGAATGAAGAGAATTCATGACAAAAATATAGTGGACCGGGATTTCAAACAAGGAGACAAGGTATTACTGTATAATTCAAGATTAAGAATCTTTCCGGGTAAGCTTAAATCTCGATGGTCTGGCCCGTTTAAAGTGGTCAATGTTTTTCCTTATGGTGTTGTAGAGATTACTGTTGAAAATGAGTCTAACACCTTCAACGTCAAGGGACAGAGATTAAAAAGATATGTTGGAATGAATGATGCCACTGAGCGGACTATTGTGCACGTGGGTGAATCGAATACACCAGACAATCCTTAAGTATCTTTGATGCTGCGTCGTGCCGCGATGTTAAATTAGGCGCTTGTTGGGAGGCAACCCAGTGCGTAGTAAATCTTAGAATAATTAGAATAAATTAGTGTAATTTTAAATACTAACGTGCTTGCAGGTGAATTCGGGTGAATGGAAGAGTGTATTAGCATGACGGATGGCGGAGGCAGGGCTGGCGAGAGGAGCCTAACGCCAGGCTAGGCTGGCGTTAGGGCCCTAACGCCCGAGTAACGCCTTGGTTTAGCTGGCGTTAGGGGGCTAACGCCTGGCTAACACCAAGGTGCCCAGGCCGTTTGGTTAAAACGCACTTATAACGCCAGGGGAGTCCACTTTCCTATTTTCTTCATCTCCAACTCTCTCTCTCACGAAATTTTCACAACTCAAGCACACACCTACACACTCATTATCTCTCACACCCACATCAAAGCACATAGTTTGGCACAGTCATCTTCACTTCATAAAACTCACAGATTAACATCCCATTATCACCCACACACACACAAGATCTGCACTGAAAAAAATAATAATTTAGAGGTACACTTCATCCGGCTAACACTCATCATGACTTAAGGTATGATTCTAGCCCCATGCTTTACTCACTTGAATCTGAGCTGGTGAAACATTTATCCTTGATTTTATGGGTTTATGAAGTTCTTGCAATGTGTTATATGGTGTTATGCATCCCAAAGTCCCGAAACCCTTTATGAATGAGCTAAAATGGTGAATGAAAGTGGTATTATGGAACCCCAAAGTGATTTGGGTACATGAGGAAGTCCCTCCATTCCATAAGAGCTCGCATGGAAATTGTGCTAGCCAAGTGCTCGATGTAATGCCTCAATGGCAATACATGTCCCATATGGAGCCCGAATCTCCGGGAAAACCACCACTAGCGCCGTACATCTTGAATTCCATGAATTTTTGAAATAAAAAAAAAATAAAAAAATTTAGCTCATAAGAAGCTAATAGGTAGCAATGTACGTGAGTTATCATAAACTTTCCAAGGTGAAGTCTGAGTAACCTTTGCAAAGTGCAAAAACAGACAGTACATAACTTGGTGACACTAATTCATTACTGATATATTGTGCAGGCAAAACAATGTTTTCCAGAAAATCTACCGGCAAGGGAAAAGAAACATCTTCGGCCACGCCGAAAACCAAATCAAAACCTTCACCAAATCAAAAGAAAAGAAAAGGAGGAGATGCTACTTCTAGCATGACCGGCGAGGAAGCAGTAGCTGTTGTGGCTGCTATGAGGCAGCAACCAGTTGGTCAAAGAGAATATGGTGTTAACAAAATACCACCACACTCTAGGAAGTGGTACGCTCGTTGTAAACCGAAGCATGTCCACCCGGAAGGAGCTATCAGCGAGGGTCCTCTTAGAAAGAAATTCCCAGAAATATGAGAGGCATCTACGAATTGGATCTGTGATATGTCTTCAAACAACATGGCAACATCAACCTCAATTTAGTCCGGGAATTCTATGCAGGCTTTGACCCAAGGGACAAGGAAGAATTGGTGCCAATTCGTGGGCACTTGGTAGATTTTTCGGCCAAGGCCATATGTGATTTCTTAGGTGCACCAAATGTTCCGGTGGAGCCTCTTGAGCAATTTATCCGCCATCCTGACTACAGAGAACTGAGGCATACACTTTGTGGGGTTGATTCAAAGGCTGCCTGGATTCGGGATAGATCCACTAATCGGCATAAAATGTTTCCCAAGAAGAAGATGAAAGCTGAAACACAGGTATGGCTGAAATTGCTTAATGCACGGATACTACCATGCACCCATGATACTTTAATCAGCCGAGAGAGGATCTGTGTGCTTTACTTCTTAATGACTGGGCAGCAAGTGAATGTGGGTCATTTGATTCGCTACCAAATGGAGTTGGTGCGTAAAAACAATAGAATTGATCGAATCCCTTTCCCGAACTTCCTGCCTCAGTTCCTGCTAGATAGAAAGGTAACAGTTGAGCCTGACATTGACCACATTATCGATCAACAACTCACCCGGGAAACTGACATCACTGCCTTAAGGCTGAAAGAAGAGTCTTCACTGACCAATGCTGAGCGTTATGCCAGGGATGATGGTTTCATGGCCCATCTTTATGAGATGATGGATTTGCAGTTACGCATAGGAGGACGTCCGGCGTCGGTTGATGAAATGGAAGATTTAGATCACAGGTATCTGCTCAATGCGCATGCTCAACATATGATAGGAGCAGGTGAGGGGTACAGGCTCCCAGAGGATGAAGATATAAACACACCGGATGATTCTGAGGCAGAATTGATGAACTCTGATGAGGATGATGATGGAGAGGATGAACGTGAAGAGGAATGGAGACCGCCCGATGAGGATGAGGATGAATGACCAGGGAGTATCTTGCACTCTGTTTTATTTGTTGCTTTGTACATATATGATGCACTGAGGACAGTGCATGAAGTAAGTGTGGGGTGATGTAAATATGTTTGTGTGAATTGTGTTGTTTGTGCTTTATTTTGTTTAAGTTGTTATTTTGTTTAAGTTGTAGATGTTATAGTTTGTTTGTTTAGTTTATATGTTTTTAGGTTTTGTTTGTGTTTTAGCTTTTATGTTGTGTTTTATCATAAAAAAAAATAATTTTTTATTTTTTATTTTTTTTTTACCCTTCCTGACGATGGATCTCCTATACAGTTTTCTTGAGGGAAGTAAGTCTAACGAAAAGACCAAAAATATTTTTATTTTAAGTAGTGTAGTAATTCCCCCTTGGTTTTTCTTTGGACCAAGGTTCTTTTACAAGGGTTTTAATTGAACCGGGTGTAGGTAGTTTTTAATTTTTAGGAGTAGAAATCATATGGTTAAGGGATTAATATGAGCAATATCTCGAAATGTGTTAATGCCTTGAGAATAGTCTAAACTTTGGTTGTGACGCTTAGGCTCAATTTTTGACTCTAGAATAAATACCTTAAATCATGGATTCTTAAGATTTGCTTAACTGTTTTAACAGGAGTGTCGCGATAGAGCCAATCCTGAGTGAGTTATGTGCCAAGTGTGTGTGAGAATTGTATGTTATTTTGTGCATTGCATTTGATGTCAATAACTTTCCCCGTGTGTGTGCAAAGCGAAATAGAAGTTTTATTCAGTCTTGGAAGTGATATAGGCATTTCTTTGTTGAGCCAGCTATCTATATTTACCCACCTAAGTGTTTTATATCGTCGTTAACCTCGTTGAGCCTATAATCCTATTTCTTTGGCAACCACATTACACGCCATATTCGCTTTGTTTTAATCGATCCTCTATTTGAACCTTGTCACCTCTCGTAAGCATTGGAAATGTATGAAGTATGAACAGTTAAAGTGTGGGGTGGTAAGTTGGTTTGTGAGGGGAAGAATTGAAATAAGGAGAAAGGTGCACGTTTGAAAAAAATAATAGTCACTGGAAAAAGAAGAAAAGAAGAAAAAGAAGAAAAAAAAGAAAAAAGGAACAAATAAACAATTGTGTTGTTTTGAAAGAAGAAAAAAAATAGAAATGGTGACTCTTAATGTAATTGTGCTTAAATAAGTATGGGGTAATACCATTGTTGTGTAGGTGGAGTTGTCTTAATATAAGTCTGAAGTTGAATATGAAAGTATATGTATTAAAGTGCTTAGGGAAGTGTAGTCACTCTTATATCAAAATGTATCCTACCCGTCCCGCAACCTACATTACAACCAAATTATAAGTCCTAATTGATCCTAGACTGAATGAGCTCGATTAGTAGAGTATTACACTACGGGCAAGCAAATGGTATGTCTTGTGTGGCATATGAATGTTTTAATTCTGAGAGCGAGTGAATTCTTTCAAACTTGAGTTCCTAAGTGTTCTTAAATTTTATTGTGTGAGGAACTAGCTTTTTTATTTGGTGAGGGCACATGATTCATGAGGGAAAGGTAATGTTGTTGACCTCTAAGTTAGAGTAGTTAGTGAATTGTGAATAAAGAATGGTATATGTGAGTTGATTATTGAGGCGAGGATGTCACATCTCTGTGTTTGAAATGTTTTAAATATTCTTGGTATAACGTGTTAAGAGATTTTCTTAATAAGTTGTGTACATGAGTGTAGTTTGATTGCTCGAGGACGAGCAAGGGTTTAAGTGTGGGGTCTTGGTGCGAGACTAAATGCATAGTTTAATATGTAATATACCTTACATTTGAGGTGCGTTAATGATAAAAATACACTCTTTATGTGCTTAGTGGAGTTTATGTCATGTGTAGGTGAATTGGAGATGGAAACGGAACTAAAGGGATGCAAATACGTCGAAAAATACGCGAAAGGAGACAACCAGGCGATAGCCGAGCGACGGAGCCCTACAGCCTGACCTTACCTGGCGTTAGCCAGGTGTTAGGGCTGAAACTCCATCCCTACCCTGGCGTTAGGGCTGAAACGCCAGCCCTAGCCTGGCGTTAGCCAGGCCTTTGGGTCCAAACGTCCGGGGTTCCCAGTTTCGGCCAAATCCGAGTTTTGACGAGTTTAAGTGTTTCCCGGTTGAAATAGAGGTCCCCTACACGTTTAGGGTTCTCCCTAAACATATAAATAGACTCCTAAAAACACATCTACGGGGTTCGGAAGGCATTCAAAGGATTCAACAGAAGAAAATCATTGAAGTGTCCAAACATCGATTTCTACATCTAGTATTCATTACTTTGTATTTCACTTATGCAATTTATTTTAGTTTTGATTCCCAATAACATGAGTAGCTAAATTCTTTAGTATATGGTTTTGGTAGAACCCGTTGGGGATGAATTCATTGTGATATTAATATATTTTGGTTGATTAATCTCGTTTTGTTCAACTACGTTCTTATTATAGTTGATTGAAAGGGCCCTTGATTAACTATTCCTATTTATTATGTATCTACTTGAGAAAGAGTGCATATTTAGGTAATTTCTTGAACAACACCACACCCGGAGTATAGACGAAAGTCATAACCGAGGGTTTAGAGGTTAGATTAGAGATAACGATACCTCGGGTGCAATCTAAAGTGAACTGTATTGTGATCTAGCTAGCGTAACTTGAGAAAGTGCGTTTAGTAAATTATCATAATTACTTGAGAGAGATTTATGATAGTTAGAGCGTTCATGATTGACAGAGATAGCCAATTAAGTTATAAGAAATATCAAAGGAATAATTCACCAACGGGGGAAACTATAACCGTAGACCCTTATTTATCATTGATTACATTATATTGTTAGTTAATTGTTTTGTTATTAGATTTAGTAAACATCACCAATTGATATTCAAAAGTCTTGAGAAAAGTGATCAAGTAAGAGTTTAGTATTTTAAAGACTCAATTGATACGTAAAATTCACTGTGGGATCGACTTTGGGTGTAATACCCCAGATTATATTTGCAGCGCCCGTTTAGTCTTTCTATAAGACATAGTTGAGCGTGATCAATAGATATAGTTAGAAGCTACGTACGGAATCTTGTCACCTCGCGTGTACATAGCCCCCAGAAATAGAAGCACATAAAAATTTAGTTCACCTATGAGGTTAATTCCTTCTTACAAGGTTTGAAAGGAGACTTACCTTGCTCCGAAGTTCTATAGCCGGTTCCCAAGTCTTTCCAACAAGCCAACGCTCCAAAACTAGTAAATAAATGTGCAAATCCATAAATACATACTACAATTTACAATAATTTCCATCTCCGCTCGAAAAGTCGATAAAATTAACCTTCAGGCCCATGTGCGCGGATTCCAAAAAATTTCGAAGATAAACATTACCCATAACATCGAAAGCTCAATTATATTATTTATTCTCAATTCCATGCCTAAATTCGTGGTCAAAACCCAAAAATACCAATTTTTAGGTTTTCTACCGAAACCCCTAATTTCCTCTAAATTTCCACGTATAATCAAAGTATTTAACTTGCAACAGGTGTGAATCACTTACCTTGACATAGATGACGAAACTCTCCCTTCCAAGAGCTCCAAATATCACCCAACCAAATGAAAAATGGCCAAATCCCGTCTTTTAAAAACATCACTACCCAGGCGACTCTTCTTCGCGAACGCGCACATTCCTCGCGTTCGCGAAGCATAACAATCCTCACGCCCAGAGATCTCACTTCGTGTTCGTGACTCTCTGAGCGCGTTCATAAAATCCAGCTGCCATGGCCCTTCGTGTTTGTGTTCGCATTCGCGTTCCCTCCTACCCGTTCGCGTAGGTCAAATAGCCTTAGGCCTATCTCCCTCCTTCTTCTTCGCGTTCACGATGCCTGCGCCTGAAATCACATCAAACAATGCTGAAATCATGAATCATACCCCAACTTAAGCTTAATAATCTTTTGAACTTCCAACTTCTACATTCGATGCCGAAACCCATCAAATCACGTCCGATTTACTTTAAAATTTGCACACAAGTCACATTTGACAATACGGATCCACTCCAACTTCCTGAATCCGAATCCAGCCCCGATATCAAAAAGTCCACTTCTGGTCAAACTTCTCCAAGCCTTCAAATTTCTAACTTCCACCAAATGACTCCAAAATGACCTACAGACCTCCAAATCCATTTTCGGACGCGCTCTCAATACCTGAATCACCATACAAAGGTATTCCCAAACTCGGAATCCCAAACGTACATCAATAACATTGAAATGCCCTTAAACACAAATTTATGAAATTCTTCCAAAGTGCCACCTTCAACAATAGGCGCTGAAACGCTCCTGGGCCATCCAATACCCGATCCGGAAATACGCCCAAGTCCATAATCATAATACGAACCTGTTGGAACCTGAATTCCCTATTTCAAGGTCATTTACTCAAAATCAACCCTTCTTATATTCTTCCAACTTTAAGATTTAAAAATGGGAATTCTCCTTCCTAATCCACTTCAAACTCCCTGAATTTCAATTCCGACCATGCGTACAAGTTATAATTCCTGAAGTGAAACTACTCATGGCCTCAAACCGGCAAACAACGTGATAGAGCTCAAAATGACCGATCGAACCGTTACATTTTCTCCCACTTAAACATATGTTTGTCCTCGAACGTGCTAAGAATTGCTCTAGAGTTGTCCAAAATATTTATTTAATACCTCGTGTACCTACCTCTGCTACCACAACCCAGTTGAGCATATCATCCCAATTAAACCTGCAATTCCTCCTTTTCATTTAGTCAAATAAGTCTAAGAGACAAATTTCAACATTTGAAATACTTTACCAGGTATGTTTCCAACACATGAATACTGTACCCATCACAGTACGATGTGCCAATACATGATCGTATACCTATTCTGAATCAACACCATCCACTGCTTAATTCACTTGACCATAATAACACTCTCTGCAATAACAATCACAATTCCATGAATTTGATACACACAACATACTCCATGGCACATATAATTCATGTTCCAACTGTTGCAATACTGCCACGATGGAAGAGATGTGTAGAAATTCACAACTAACTGCTGATTCAACAAATCATTGAATCTCTCCTCCTAACAAGAACCATTACCTCATTATGAACAAAATAATGATATTTGCGTTCAAATATGCCACATATAAATCCGATCGCACTGATCCCAGGTCGAATAATCTCGTCTCACCCAGTACTGGCTGCTCAAGCAATAAGCCACCTGAGACACTGTCAAAAGTCTCGTATGATACCTCAATATGCCAACAAGCTACAAACTCTAATGTGATACACAAGGGAACAAACTCTAGAAGGAACTACTCAACCCACATAATTAATTTAAATAACCGAATAGATATTATGAACCTTCCTAAGAAAACGAGAAGCAATACACAAAATAATAGGCATGGATATTGTACTCAACATCACACCGTTGTGGCGTGCAACCCAATCCAACCATGATACCGTTGTGGAGTGCGACTGGATCCAATCATGATATTAGTGGAGGCGTGCCACACGATACACACATAATAATCTATAAGAAGATACTCACCGAGCATAATGCTCATAACTGCGGAATATCCGAATATAACCCACAAGCACGCTAAGTGCATAATACAAATCATGGGGACACAGATAGCGTCATACACTATAAAACTCAAGCACGACTAAGGTGCAATGAATGACTTGTATCTTGAGAGCCATCCTGCTCATATAATATCATAAATTACACGGGATCTCAATACGAGTGCGAATAATCAAATCACCTCACAACCCACACGACACAATAGAGTATTACATGAAATACCTGACGACGAAATAGAATCCAACGTCTGAATACTCCTCCATAAACAATGTTATGCTAAAATTAACGCATACGACCTGATATAGAGCCCACATTCTCATTTAGATCCATCCACGGACCTCAACCTGATACCGATCGTACCGCATTGGGCCAATAACCTTTCAGGGGTCCACAATAACTCTTTTTTCCCATGACACACATGAACAACCATCAAATCCGGAAAAAACATCCACAGTCCTCAACCAAATGAACCGAGCGCCCTTCAGGAATAGGTTCTCAAATTAGTGATAGTACCACAACCTCCATACTTGGTTCCAATCTTAAAGAAATCAAGTGACTACATGTCACAGTTATATAATCTTCCTGTGGAACATGCTCCCACGATATTCCGCACCAGGTAACAAGTCTGCACATCCAGACCACTGGCCATACTAGTGACCTAAGGCAAATCAAGAATACACAATCAGTACGCAAGGACTCTTACACAAGACACCGATCTCGGGTGACACTGAAGACCGTACCAGCTTGCTCTAACCATCTGAATCCCTTTTCTGCTCATCCGAGCTTGTGACATTCTTGTCAACACTTAACTGCAACCTTGATCCTCAAATTCCAATTCCCATGCTACTCACTGCACCTAATCATTCCAATACACAAGAGTACAAGAATTTTGTCATAACTCCTAAACCACTAATAGGGTACGCAATTTGTCATATAGAAACCTTTCACTTAACTCATTTCAGGAGAACCATTGCAGCACGCGGCCGAGTTCCTATGACCGTAGAAAAGTACCACCCTCGCAGTAGATGTCTAAACCACCATAACCCTTCCGGGATCCATATACACATAACATGCCCTAATACTCGAACATACCGCCACAAATCACATATATAAATTTACTCGCTGACGGAATTGACCATTATCACCATTATGCCAATTCAACAATTGCTAACCGATCCGACCTCTTTTATTTTACTCTGGACTTGGCTTGGGAATGATAATAGCTCCATTCAAAACATAACGAACCCAAATTCGCACTTATTCTAAGTGACCTTATTTCACGAGACCACGTTGTCTCAAAATACATGAGTTATCTCATGTCCTCCTTAAGCGCACAATAGCATTTCCAACTAGCACACTCATTCTGATAATTCCTCTATGAATCCGAAGTCATTTTCTCCCATTCCTGTCATGCTTCCTAATTCGTTGAAAAAGCTCGATACTTAACCATACAAAGTACTTGAAATCCTTAGGCACCACACTTAAAGTTGAATCCACTAGGACCTGGTCCCGAAGAGAATTACCTCCAAGGCTCTACTAGCAAATGAACACATTCTCAAAGAAGCACCTGACTGAATCATCTTCCTTGTAACTCACCCCTACATAGAGCATAAATCTAGAGTCTTCCCAAAGCCTGAAAATGAATCGATAAAGCCAATTATAGCGCATAGTCCTCAAATCCTTTGCTCAAATCACCATTGTTGTTCTTTTCCTAAGTCGTAATAACCTATCAATATGTCGATAACCAGGAATCTCACATGTAGAACCATACGATCCAGTAAGCGGTGGGGCTCTCCCACTTAGCTTGAAGCTACCATTACATAACTCTGGAACCTACTAAGACTCCTTATCACCCATTGACGTGATCTTGCACAATCAAGCCGCCAAATTCCTCGAAATCCTTCTGCTAACATTTCATGAACACTCTGAATTACTAGCCACATTTGCATATTTGACCTCTTACCGGATAACCAGTAAAATTATTAGTAGAAGCTTTGTCAACACCATGCAACCACGAACCTACTCACATGAAATAACTCACCTTTGGAAAGTACATGCCGACATCTTCCAACATCACTGCACTGGGTACAATTACTACAAAAATAGTAACTCGTCCTGAGCCCATGCTCATTCACTAGCTATACAAGTTCGTTCACTCCTCATGGACATCAACTAATGGTGTGACAATACATTCCAACCCCAAATCATATTGTAGACTTCTTCATATCCAGTAACTTCGCTCTGTCGTATCCCATCTTCCATCATATAACAACCAATATTCCAAATTAAGCCTGCAGACCTAGTCACTCCCCACGATGAGTCCCAAATCACTCTGAATTTTACTCAAGACGTGCAGCTATTTACCATAGAACCCATATGACACTCCTCCACTCTCCCACTTTGGTCAACCCTCTCCTTTAATAAACTACCAGACTCCTATTTCTTCCCCTGCCCTTCTAGAAATTTATCCACCACAAGATGTCTCCCATGTATTCTTCCTGATCTCTTGCTGCCCAAATACCGCCTCAAAGAAAAATCTGTCCCTGCGGCACTTGATCTGACCAATTGCTACCAACTCTAAGCCTTCCCGAAGATCATCTTTCTCGAGCCATCAACACTATGAACACTGATTCGGTCCAGAGCTAATGCAAATCGCGATCTCTGACAGCCTTTTCCCTGGAACCATTTCACAATACTCTGGCCCAAAGGCAAATTGAAGAATACCATAACACCGGCAAACTTAACGCATTCAACAAGGATGCGGACACCACATCACAGATGAAAATCCCACAATGCTCAAAAAATATCAAGTCTAATTACTCCATCAACCCAAACCTTAGCATTCATAGTCTGATTACCTTTCCTCCGCGGGAACTAAATGTTGAACCTATAAGCCGTGAACTGTGAAATACTTTTATCAAGTCATTCCTTCCACGATCCATAAGTAAGCATCCTACCATTACACCAACACGGCACGATAGCAACGCACAAATCATCATAAAATTGGTGACCAACTTCAAAACCATATGAAATGCTAATACTTAATAGAAATGGCAGAACATCCTTCTGCAAGGCAAAGATAATAGCACAATCAATTACACAAGGAGAAACATCATGCACCACATCTATAATACCATTACAGTTCCTCGATCCCCAATTTATAACAAGCGTTTCACTTCATATACGATTGGATAGGAAAGAAATAAAGGCATACGCCTTGAAGGAAACAAATCGCACGATGAGGAATCAAGAAGGGAAGTGCTTCTAACAGAGCTGTAGCATCTCGAAGATAAGCATGGATGTCTCCGTAGCGATCCGCAAGACTCCACTACACTCGTTCATGACTCGTGAGACCTAAGTGAACCTAGTGCTTTGATACCATGTTTTCACGACCAAAAATCCATTAAAGGTCGTGATGGCGCCGATTGTCAGGGAAAACAACACTTAATAGTTAGTTAAACTTTCATTTTAATATTTTTGAAATCATGAATTTCCTTCAATTGAACTAGTAAAGATGAACTTTACAGAATAATAATGTTGTTTTCCAATTTCAAGACTGAATATCCCCTGATCATCCTAGAGTCTGGTGTCACAAGTACATGAGCATTTACTAAGAAGTAAAATAAAATACAATAACTGTCCGGAATACAAAATTTGGGCAGAAAAGAAAATACAAGAGATCTAAAGAAGACTCTGTTGGCTACGGATCGTAATATGCAGTGCAACTTACCTAAGTCTCTACATGCGTACACACCTCTGCTTTTTCAAGGCCGTTAATCCTAAATGCACTTGTAAAAAAATGTGCATCAAATGTAGTATGAGTACGTAAAACAAAGCGTACCAAAAAAGTATCCCGTCTAACCTCGAATAAGTAGTGACGAGGGGTCGACTTCGAAACTTACGAAGGGAAAATAATATGATTGTAACGACCCGACCGATCATTTTGTGTATCAGGACCCCGTTCTCCTAAAAAAGACTTCTTGTAATGGCTAGTTATGATTTATGACTTGCGGGGACGGGTGGTTTGGGATTCAGAAGCGTTTAGAGTAGTATAGGAACACTTGGTTCCTTAACGTTGGCCTTTAAGGCCAAGTTTGGCATCGGTCAACATTTTGAGTAAACGACCTCAGAATCAAGTTTTGACAGTTCCAGTCGCTTCGTATGATGATTTCGGACTTGGGAGTGTGCCCGGAACGGGTTTTGGATGATCCGGAAGCTTTTCAGCGCCAAATAGTTAAATATGATTCCTTAAGTTTAAGAATTGAGGTTTGGAATGTGTTTTTGTGTTATCAAGCTCCGAATGGAATTATGAGACCGGGAATAGTTCTGTTATGTCATTTATGGCTTGCTTGCAAAATTTTGTGTCATTCCGAGTAGTATAGGTCGGTTCGGCGCATTGAAAGTGAATTCTAGAAAATAAGTTCAAAGTTTGATTAAATATGGTTTTGGGGTCGAATTCCTAGTTCCGTTGTTATTTTTCACGTTCCAAAAATTCGAGCGAGTCCGTATCATGAATACAGACTTGGTAGTGCCTTTGGACAGGGTCCCGAGGGGATCGGGTGAGTTTCATACCCCTCAGAGTTAAATTCAAAACACAAGATTTTCACTAACTGGTTTCCTACAATCCGATCGCGGGTGCATTAATGTGATCGCATAGAAGAAGTTGGCAGGGTGTGGGAAAATGCCATGTGCGATCACATGGGCCTATCTGCATTCGCACATGGGTGATCTGTGACCTGGCCCAATTTTATTCTCCGCGTTCGTACCCCCTCCCCCGCAATCGCACAGACCTTGACCAGTTGGCTTCCGCGATCGCACTGCCCCTGCTGCAATCGTACACAAGGGGCAGTTGGGCAGTATAAATTTTAAACGGGACTTAGTCCCATTTTAGCAATTTTTCTTCATTTGGGGCGATTTTTGGGAGCTTTCAAAGAGGATATTTCACCTAGAAACTGAGAGGTAAGTGATTCCTACTATAATTTAAGTTTAATACTTGGATTCTTAGGTAGATTAACTCATTAAGTAGCTGAAATTCGAGGATCAGAGTAAAAAACTAGGTTTTATAGAAATTGGGAGAAATACCATGGAATTTTTCCATGAAATAAAACAAAAACTAGATATTAATGATCCTTAGGCTATGGGTAAGTGTTTCCTTCAAAATTTTCCGGAATCCGAGCACGTGGGCCTGGGGGTGTATTTTGAGATATTTCAAATAAGGCTAAATTAGTTAATTTAAATATGGAAATTCCATACTTTTGAGCATATTGATGTATGTATGTAACATTTAGCTAGTTTCGAGTCCTGGGTGACGAGTTGGGTGTTTCGGGCGCATTCTTGACCTAGGGAGTAGGTTCGACGCGAGGTGAGTCTCCTTTATAACCTCGTAAAAGGGAATTGTACCCATAGGTGATTTAAATTCTATGTGTGATGTTGTGGGGGCTACGTACGTACAAAGGGACGAGAGTCCATACGTAGCGGCTATTATTATTATTATGTCCGAGTAGTTAGGCCCTCATCATGCCTTGTGTTCTTCCTCGTAATGAATTATATGTTATGAATTCATGTGATATGTAGCATTGGTCCCATGAGATTTATGGAATTTGATCATTTGAAGGAGTTGATTATGGAAAGTAGTTTTAAAATAATATTGTGTGTGCATGTGACCGCTTCGCAATTTACATTCCGCGAGCGGAGTGTGATTTCCTCCACTCTCATAGGAGCGGGACATACGCCACGACGGATTGAAAGATGCACTTATGGTTCAGGCCGTTCGACCCTCGGTAGTGCATAGATATGATTATTTTATGTCAAAGATGCACTTAAGGTTCGGGCCGTTCGACCCTCGGCAGTGCACATATATGATTATTTTTATGTCTCAGGCGGGTTGTCCTTATCTCGTATGCGCATGATAAATTGTTACTGAATTCATGGATATTGATTTTACAAATATTTGGGGGAAGATGAAGTAGTAATTGATTATTTAATTCCATTATTTACTTTGATTTCAGTGCCGTATATATTTGCTGCTTTACTACCTTTACATGTCTACCGTTTTCATCATATTCTGTTAACATATATTGTTGGACCTTAGTGAGTGTTAAGTCGACCTCTCGGCACTACTTCTTCGAGATTAGACGGGATACCCATTGGGTACATATTTATTTATGTACTCGTGCTACTCTTTTGTACTTAATTGTACAGGTTCTAAAACTGATGCATCTGGTTACCAGACCGGAGCTCGATTCTAATTATAGTTTTACCTGACATCACGGTGAGCTGCTTATCCTGACGATCCATGGCAGCACCGTGGAGTTTCTTTTGCTTATTTCCCGTCTATTTCTTTCTGACAGTGGGATTGTATATTATATCTTTTGTATATTCTATTAATATGCCCTTAGGACTTGTGACACTAGTTCCTAGAACAAACGTGGTAGTTATTATGGATTACGGGTCTGTATATATATATTGGCTCACGCCTCCTTATGATCGCTTTTGATTAAAATTTGTTAATTATACTTTCGGTTTATGTTTCAAACTTTAAAACATGGTATATGTTAAATGTTTAATCAAATAAGAAAGAACCCTTAGTAAATTGAGTGTTTGCTTGCCTGACACTACTGTTGGGCGCCTTCATGATCTAAGTTAGGATTTTGGGCCGTGACAACATGGCATCAGAGCTCTAGGTTCAAGTAGGTCTCACAAGTCAGGGGAAAACCTAGTAGAGTCTTGCAGATCAGTATGGAGACGTCTGCCCTTTTCTTCGGGAGGCTATAGGGTGTCAGGAAACCTATCCTTATTCTTATTCTATCGTGCAGTCGATGGTTTGCTAAATCTCATTCGTTTATTCTCTCACAGATGGTGAGGACGCGTGCATCCGATGTTCCAGACCCGGAAAAGGCCACTAGCCCCGTTGTCCGAGGCCGTGGCAGAGGCTGGGGGAGGGCACCGGCCCGAGGTAGGGGAATGGGGCTTCCCAGAGCTATTCCAGTTGCACCACCACCATAGGATCCTATCATAGAGGATCAGGACGAGGTACCTCCAGTAGATCCTACTTAATTGGATTTCATGACGCCACCAGGATTCCAGGAGGTCATGGGCCGTATGATGAGATTTATGGACACTATGCCACAAGTTGGTTTATTTCCAGCAGATCCCTCCGCTTCTCAAGAGGGAGGGGGAGTCCAGACCCCTACTGCCCAGGCTGCAGGACAGATAGCTGCATTACAACATACCTTGGGTACACTTCTCGTGGGTGGGGTTCAGCTTGTAGCAGTAGCACATGAGCCCATACCAGCTGCGGATGGAAATCCGCATAAGTTATCGGACAAATGGACTCTATTGCACCCTCCAGTATTTCGGGGTGAGCGGGACGATGATGTCCAGGATTTCATTGACAGGTGCAGGGATAAACTGCACAATATGAGGATACTAGAATCCCATAGAGTGGAATTCACTACCTTCCAGTTGAGGCATAACTCGTAGGTGGTGGCAGTTCTATATTCTCAGTAGACCAGCAGATTCTCCTCCTGTCACTTGGGAGCAGTTCACTCAGATGTTTCTAGACAGATATATCCCACTCTCTGCGAGGGAAGAGCTGCGGTATCAGTTTGAGCAGCTTGAGCAGGAACAAATGTCAGTGACAGGTTATGGGGAAAGATTTTCAGAATTGTCTCGCCATGCACTCATGATACTACCTACTGATGCCGAAAGGGTGTGGAGATTTGTGGCTGGGTTGCATCCAGGTATTAGGGATACCATGGCCCGGGAGGTGGAGATGTGTACTCCACATCAGCTCGTGGTAGAGATTGCTCGCAGGATCGTGGTGTATCGGTCGAGGAGCAGGGAGCAGGGGAAGAAGGAAAAGAGGGCTAGATTCTCCGGAGATTTCGGATATGCCCCAGTTAGGGGCAGATGTCAGTTTAGCAGTAGTCAGCTCAGCAGGCCTTATTATTCAACACCTCCACCACCTCCTCGAGGTGTTCTAGCAAGGCCTTATTTCAGCACCATGCCAGAGCGTTCCTACCATCCTCCAGCCATTCAGAGTTCACCCACTGGTTATTACAGTCATCTGAGATCCTCCAACCCCTACTTCAATTCTATGCTAGAGAGCTCACATCGCTCTCTACCCATTCAGGGTTCTTCTTCGGGGCAGCAGACTATGGTACCTGGATATTCTTACGAGTGTGGGGAGCCAGGTCATATGAGGAGGCATTGTCCCAAGTTTCAGGGCAAGGCAGTGCAACAGGGTTATCAGCTGATGGGTCCAACACCAGCAGTCCGGCCACCTAGAGGTGGAGGACAGGTCGGCAGGGGTCGTCCGAGAGGTGGAGGCTTGTAAGGGGAGGTCAGTCAGCTCTTGTTCACCCTGGTGGAGCTTAGTCTTCCGGTTCTCGAGCTAGATTCTATGCCATTTTGGCCATATCAGATGCAGTGGCGTCAGACGTTGTGATCACAGGTATCATCTCAGTATGTGGTAGAGAGGCTTCAGTAATATTTGATCTAGGATCCATCTATTCATATGTTTCAGCATTATTTGCTCATTTTTTGGATGCTCCTCGTGATTCCTTAGGTTCTCCTATATATTAGTTCACTCATGTGGGTGATCCTGTGGTGGTAGACCGGATCTATCGGTCTTGTGTGATCACATTCTATGGATTCGAGACCAGAGTAGACCTTTTATTGCTCGACATTGTCAATTTTGAGGTTATTCTAGGCATGGATTGACTATATCCTTATCATGTCGTGCTATATTTCCATGCCAAGACAGTTACTTTAGCCATGCCCGAGTCGCCTAGGCTGGAGTGGAGAGGTTCCTTAGTTAGTGCAGCCAGCCGGGTTCTTTCATTCCTGAAGTCTTGACATATGGTCGAGAAGGGTTGTCTGGCCTATCTCGCTTATGAGCGGGACACCACCGCCGACTCTCCGACGATTGAATAATTTCCAGTTGTTCGAGAGTTTTCTGATGTATTTCCTTCAAACCTTACGGGAATACCTCCATATCGTGATATTTGTTTCTGCATTGATATAGCTCTAGGCACTCAACCTATTTTCATTCCCCCGTACCGTATGGATCTGAAGGAGCAACTTGAGGAGTTGTTGGCTAAGGGATTTATCAGACGACTGTATCGTTGTGGGGTGCTTCAGTCCTATTTGTGCAGAAGAAGGATGGGTCTATGTGGATGTGTATCGATTACCGCCAGTTGAACAAGGTCACCATTAAGAACAAGTATCCTTTATCGTGCATAGATGGTCTGTTTGACCAGCTGCAGGGTGCTAGGGTGTTTTCTACGATTTAGTTGAGATCGGGATATCATCAGTTGAAGATTCGAGCCTTAGATTTTCCGAAGACTGCTTTCCGTACGAGATATGGCCACTATGAGTTCCTGGTGATGTCCTTTGGCTTTACTAATGCCCCAACAACATTCATGGACTCTATGAATAGGGTTTTTAGGCCGTATATTGATTCCTTTGTCATTGTCTTCATTGATGGCATCTTGATTTACTCACGTAGCCTGGGGGAGAACGAGCTACATTTGAGAGTTGTGCTCCAGACTTTACGGGAACAAAATCTATATACTAAGGTCTCCAAGTGTGAGTTCTGGTTGGATTCCGTAGCATTCTTGGGTCATGTGGTATCCGGAGAGGGTATCAAGGTTTGTCGTAAAAAGATCGAGGTAGTTCAGAGTTGGACGCGTCTTGCTTAAGCTATAGAGATAAGGAGATTTTTGGGCCTCGGAGGCTATTATCGCTAATTTGTGGAGGGGTTTTCTTCGATTGCAGCTCTATTGACTAGATTGACTCAGAAGAATGCTCCATTTCAGTTGTCAGATGAGTGTGAGGCCAGCTTTTGGAAGCTCAAGGCGACATTGAATTCAGCACCAGTTCTGGTATTGCCTTCCGGTTCTGGGATGTACATAGTATATTGCGACTCTTCACGTGTTGGATTGGGGTGTGTGTTGATGTAGGATACGAGAGTTATTGCTTGTGCTTCGTGCCCAGCTGATGGTTCATGAGAAGAATTACCCTGTGCATGACTTGGAGTTGGCGTCGATTATTCATGCTCTTAAGATTTGGAGGCACTACTTGTATGGGGTGTCCTGTGAGGTTTATACAGACCACCGCATCTTGCAGCACTTGTTCAAGCAGAGAGATATTAATTTAAGGCAGCGCAGATGCCTTGAGTTGTTGAAATATTATGATATCACTATTATTTATCATCCGGGCAAAGCAAATGTGGTAGTAGATGCCTTGAGTAGGAAGGCAGAGAGTATGGGTAGCTTGGCTTATATTTCAGTAGAGGAGAGACCTGTAGGCTCGGACATTCAGTCCTTGGCTAATCGCCTGGTGAGGTTAGACCTTTCGAAGCCTTGTCGAGTTTTAGCACATGTGATTGCTCAGTCTTCATTATTTTGAGAGATTAAGTCTCGGCAGTTTGATCATTCGTATTTGGCAGAGCTACGAGAGACATTGGTTCAGGGTGGTGCCAAGGAGGTTACTATTGGCGAGGATGGTGTTCTGAGACTTCAGGGCTGTTTATGTGTTCCTAATATCGATGGCATGAGAGGGAGGATTCTAGAGTAGGCACACAATTCTCAGTATTATGTTCACCCTGGTGCTACAAAGATGTATCACGATTTGAAGCAGCATTACTAGTGAAGGTGGATTAATAGGGACATTGTGGAGTATGTGACTAGGTGTCATAACTTCCAGCAGGTTAAGTATGAGCACCAGAGGCCAGGAGGCCTACATCCGCAGATGCCCATTCCTGAGTGGAAGTGGGAGCACATCACTATGGACTTCGTGGTTGGGTTGCCTCGGACTTTGCAGAAGATTGACGCGGTTTGGGTCATTATGGATAGAATGACCAAATCGGCGCATTTCATTCCAGTAGCTACTACATATACTTCTCAGAGGCTAGCCCATATCTACATTCGGGAGATAGTCAGGTTGCACGGCGTGCCTGTGTCCATTATATCAGATCGAGGTCCTCAGTTCACCTCGCACTTCTGGAGAGCATTGCACAGTGGGTTGGGCACCTAGATAGACCTCAACACATCATTTGACCCTCAGACTGATGGCCAGTTGGAGTGTACAATTCAGATATTGGAGGACATGATATGGCATGTGTGATTGACTTCGGAGGTCATTGGGACCAGTTCTTTCCTTTGGCCTAGTTTTCTTACAATAACAGTTACCAGTCCAGCATCGAGATGGCTCCATTTGAGGCTTTGTATGGTCGGCAATGTCGTTCTCCTATTGGGTGGTTTGAGCCTAGCGTGGCTAAGTTATACGGCACCGACCTGGTGAGAGATGCTTTGGAGAAAGTGAAGCTGATTCAGGAGAGGCTCCGCACATCACAGTCCAGAGAAAAGAGTTACGCGGATCAGAAGGTGTGTGGTGTATATTTATGGAGGGAGGTAAAGTTCTGTTGAAAGTCTCGCCGTTGAAGGGTATTATGATGTTCGGGAAGAATGGCAAGATGAGCCCGAGGTTTATAGTTCATTTCGAAGTATTGATGTGAGTTGGAGGGGTTGCTTATGAGCTTGCTTTACCTCCCAGTTTATCAGGATTTCATCCACTCTTTCATGTATCCATGCTCCGGAGGTACCATGCCGACTTATCTCACGTGGTCGATTTCAGCACTATCCAGTTGGATGAGAAGCTGGGCTATGAGGAGGAGCCGTTGCTATTACTGATAGGCAGGATTGCCAGTTGAGATCCTAGAGAGTTTCTGCCGTAAAGGTCCAGTGGAGGGGCCAATCAGTCGAGGAGGGAACCTAGGAGGCCGAGGAGGACATGCGGAGTAGATATCCACAGGTGTGATTCTAGAATCGTTCGAGGATGAACGTTTGTCTAAGAGGTAGAGAATGTAATGACCTGATCAGTCATTTTGTGTATCAGGACCCCATTCCCCTAAATGATACTTCCCATAGCGGCTTATTATGATTTATGACTTGCGGGGACGGGTGGTTCAGGATCCGGAAGCGTTTAGAGTGGTATAGGAACACTTGGTTCCGTAAGATTGGCCTTTAAGCCCAAGTTTGACTTCGGTCAAAATTTTGAGTAAACGACCTCGGAATCGAAGTTTGACGGTTCCTTTAGCTTTGTATGATGATTTCGTATTTGGGCGTGTGTCCGGAATGTCTTTTGGAAGACCCGGGAGTGTTTCTCCGCCAAATAGTGAAATTTGATTCCTTAAGTTTAAGAATTGAGGTTTGGAACGTGTTTTGGTGTTATCGAGGTCCGAACGGAAACCTGAGACCGATAATAGTTCCGTTATGTTATTTACGACTTGTTTGCAAAATTTTGTGTCATTCCGAGTAGTTTAGTACATTTGATGCATTGAAAGCGAATTCTAGAACTTTAAGTTCAAAGTTTGATTCAATTTTGTTTTGGGGTCGAATTCTTAATTTCGTTTTTGTTTTTCACGTTACGAAAATTCGAGTGAGTCTATATTATGAATACATACTTGCCACTACCTTTTGACGGGGTCCCGGGGGGCTCGGGTGTGTTTCGGACCCCTCATAGTTAAATTCAAAATACTAGATTTTCACTGACTGGTTTCCTTTAGTGCGATCTCCTAGAAGGAGTTGGCAGGGTGTGAGGAAATTCCCAGTTTGATCGCGTGGGCCGATTTGCGTTCGCACAGGGGTGATCTATGGCCTGGCCTAGTTTTGTTCTCCGCGTTCGCACCCTCTCCCCTGCAATCGCACAGACCTTTAAACGGGACTTAGTCCCATTTTAGCCATTTTTCTTCACTTGGGGCGATTTTTTGGAGCTTTCAAAGAGGAGATTTAACCTAGCAACTGAGAGGTAAGTGATTCCTACTATAATTTAAGTTGAATACTTGGATTCTTAGGTAGATTAACTCATTAATTAGTGGAAATTCAAGGGTTACAGTAAAAACCTAGGTTTTATAGAAATTGGTAAAATTACCAAGGAATTTTCCATGAAATCACACAAAAAATATATATGCCTTAGGCTATGGGTAAGTGTTTCCTTCGAAAATTTCCGGAATCCGAGCACGTGTGCCAGAGGGTGTATTTTGAAATATTGCAAAGTAGGATAAATTGGTTAATTTAAATATGGAAATTCCATACTTTTGAGAATATATTGATGTATTTATGTAACATTTGGCTAGTTTCGAGTCCTTGGGTGACGAGTTGAGAGTTTCCGGTGCATTCTTGACCCGGGGAGTAGGTTTGACGCGAGGTGAGTCTCCTTTCTAACCTCGTATGTGGGAATTGTCCCCATAGGTGATTTGAATGCTATGTGTGATTTTTTTGGGTGCTACGTACGTACAAAATGACGAGAGTCCATGCGTAGCGACTATTATTATTATCTCCGGGTAGTTAGGCCCACATCATGACTTGTGTTCTTACTCGTAATGAATTATATGTTATGATTTCATGTGATATGTATCACTGGTTCCCTAAGATTTATGGAATTTGATAATTTGAAGGAGTTAATTATGGAAAGTAGTTTTAAAAGAATATTGTGTGTGCATGTGACCGCTTCCCAATTTACATTCCGCGAGCGGAGTGTTATTTCCCCCACTCTCATGGAAGCGGGCCTTACGCCATGACGAATTAAAAGATGCACTTATGGTTTTTGCCGTTCCACCCTCGACAGTGCATATATATGATTATTTTATGGCAAAGATGCAATTATGGTTCGGGTCGTTCAACCCTCGGCAGTGCACATACATGATTATTTTTATGGCTTAGGCCAGTTGTCCCTATCCCATATGCGCATGATAAATTGTTACTGAATTCATGTATATTGATTTGACATATATTTATGGGAAGATGAAGTAGTAATTGTTTATTTACTTCCAGTATTTACTTGGATTTCGGTGCCTTATATATTTGCAGCTTTACTAGCTTTACATGCCTACCGTTTTCACCATATTCTGTTAAATTATGTTGTTGGACCTTAGTGAGTGTCAAGTCGACCTCTCGTCACTATTCTTCGAGATTATATGGGATACTCACTGGGTACATATTTATTTATGTACTCATGCTACGCTTGTGTACTTAAATGTACATGTTCTGAGGCTGGTGCATCTTGTTACCGGACATGAGCTTGATTCTGATTATAGTTGGACCTGACTTCACAGTGAGATGGTTCTCCTGACGATCCTCGGCAGCACCATGGAGTTTCTTTTGCTTATTTCCCTTCTATTTCTTTCAGACACTGGGACTGCATATTATATCTTTTGTATATTCTGTTAGTATGCCCGTAAGACTTGTTACACTAGTTCCTGGGACACACATGGTAGTTATTATGGATTACGGGTTTGTATATATATACTCGCTCACGCCTCCTTATGACCGCTTTTGATTAAAACTGGTTAATTATCCTTTTCGTTTTATGTTTCAAACTTTAAAACTTGGTATATGTTGAAATGTTTAATCAAATAAGAAAGAAACCTTAGTAAATTTAGTGTTGGCTTGCCTGACCCCGCTTTTGGGCGCCATCACGACCTAAGTTAGGGTTTTGGGTCGTGACAATGATAATATGAAATTCTAATTAAGCATGGTATACAACAGTAAGACTCAGAACAAGAAATAATTGAACAAGTCTTCACCATATTTAAGAGCCTAAATTACTTCCTTATTTCAAAACATATAATCACACAAACAATGAATTTATACAAACTGTAAAAGGGACTTCCACTTTTATTATCACACACAAATACCACTGAGGACGTTTGACTCGATCCAACATAATTGTAAATTGTGCATTGCCGATGGTCGAAGGACGCGAACCATAGATGCATCTATTACCCGGTTCGTGGATACTACATGAGACGCGGTCAAATGTAAATCTAAGGGATTACCCCGCTCGCGGATGATACTTGCGACGCGGTTACACACGGATGTCTTAAGTTGTTATAGTATTATTCCATTCTCTTCAAGATACGAAGTTCAAATGAAAACATTTAAGATCCCGATTGTTCCTCAATTTCAACTCCTTTCAAAATATTTAATAAGCAAACTCAATCCCGGTACTTCTTAAGTCAAACAATAAACATAAATCAATAACACTATCAACAAGGCATGATGTAAGCCTAAAACTACTCAGACATAGGCATAGTTAGTAACTACGTAGAGACTGTCCTCACCTCACGCATACGTAGCCCCCACAAAAATAAGCACATAATATTTTAGTTCACCTATTAGGTTAATCCGTCCTGCAAGGTTAGAAAGGAGACTTACCTCGCTCCGAAGTTCCATAGCCGGCTCCCAAGTCCTTCCAACAACTTAAATCGATGCCCAGCACTCCAAAACTAGTCAATAAATATGCAAATCCATAAATATATACTCCAATACTTATTATAATCAAATTTACAATAATTTTCAACTCCGCTCAAAAAGTCGATAAAATTATCCTTCAGGCCCACGTGTCCGGATTCAAAAAATTTTTGCAGATAAACATTAACCATAATATTGCAAGCTCAAATATATAATTTATTCTCAATTCCATGCCTAAATTCGTGGTCAAAATCCAAAAATACCAACTTCTAGGATTTTTACCAAAACCCCAAATTTAAACTAATTTTCCATGGATTTCCATGTGTAATCCAGGTATTTAACACATATGACAAACATTTCCCTTCCAAGAGCTTCAAAAATCGCCCAACAAAATGAAAAAATGGAGGAAAAAAATAGACAAATCATCTATTTTAAAAACCTTATTGCCCAGGATCCTTCTCCGCGAACGCGACACATCCCTTGCGTTCGTGAAGGTCAACAATCCTCACGCCCAGAGATCTCTATTCTTGTTCGCGACCCTCTGAACGCCTTTGTGAAAACCACCTTCCCTGACCCTTCACGTTTGCGTTCCCTCCTACGTGTTCGCCTAAGCTGAATGGCCTTAGGTTTATCTCCACCTGTCTTCTCCGCGTACGCGATGGCTTGCCCAACTCTCGCCTCCTGTTCGCATTCGTGAACGCCAACCCAGAAGCCCCATAATTTCCTCTACGTGAATGCGAGACTTCCTTTGTGTTCGCAAAGAAGGACAGTAGACACCAGCAACACCAGTCCAAAACAGCTCCAATTTGGTCTGAGACCACCCCGAAGCACAACCGAGGCCCCCGAGGCCCCGTCGAATCACCCAAAGCAGTTCCAAAACATAACACGATCCTGCTCGAGGCCTGAAATCACATAAAAAAATGCAAAAATCATGAATCATACCGCATTTCAAGCTTAATGGTCTTTTGAACTTCCAACTTCTACATTCAGATGCCAAAACCCATCAAATCACGTCCGATTAACCTCAAATTTCGCACACAAGTCACACTTGACATTACGCATCCACTCCAACTTTCAAAATTTGAATCCGACCCCGATATCAAAAAGTCCACTTCTGGTAAAACATCTCAAAGCCGTCACATTTCTAATTTCCGCCAAATGACACCAAAATGATCTACGGACCTCCAAATCCACTTTCCGATGCGCTCCCAATACCACAATCACCATACAAATCTATTCCTAAACTCGGATTCCCAAACGGACATCAATAACATTGAAATGCACTTCATCCAAAAGTTATGAAATTCTTTCTAAGCGCCAAGTTCCACAATAGGCGTCGAAACGCTCCCGGGCCATCCAAAACCCTATCCGGACATACACCCAAGTCCATAATCATCATACAAACCTGTTGGAACCTTCAATTCCCGGTTCCAAGGTCGTTTAATCAAAATCAACCCTTTGTCAGATTCTTCCAACTTTAAGCTTCCGAAATGAGAATTCTCATTCTAAAGCCACACCGAACTCCTCAAATTTCAATTCCGACCACGTATACAAGTCATAATTCCCGAAGTGAAGATGCTCATGGCCTGAAACCGGCGAACGATGCATTAGAGCTCAAAACAACAGGTCGAGTCGTTACACATATTATTCAGCGGGCACAGACTATCATCTCCTGCTACCTGATTACTATGTTAAAGTCGTTTACGTATAAGCGTTGTAATTCAATTCTAAGTCATATCCTATGCGTGCAATACTCATCCCATGCCTACGGTCGAGGAAGCATTGGACCTCTATTTGTGTGGTTGTAGATTTTACTTAGGCTGCTTAAAATGTTAAAAGCTAGGCGATATACAAAACACGTAAGACTTCATGTAAAGGAAATTAAGGCCTTATGTTAGCCTCCACAGTTAGACAAGAAATGCTACACAAACAGTGTTTTTGCATTGGACGTTAGGCAGTAGACAAATTAGAACTGAGGTAGATTGAAGGCACTAAGCCCTATAGACATGGTTTCTAAACAGCTACCCAATTTAAAAAATCTGATATTGCTATGACATTGTTGGGGTTACAAATTATAAGTTATTAAACCTATACACATGATCTCTAAGTTATCTATGCAACAAGGGGAGTGAAAACCAGTGGAAATGCTCAGAATAATCTGTGTTTAATCCTATGGGCATGCTTTCTAAGATAGTGGCAGTATTTTAGCTAAGTTCTACTAATTGGTAGTTAAAACTGATTTTATAACTCTTCGTTCATATATATATATATATATATGTGTGTGTGTGTGTGTGTGTGTGTGTGTGTATTTTCTAGGTGAGCGACAGTAGCTGGTGAATCAATTAAGAACCTATAGGCATGATATCTAGATGAAGAGCAGTAGAACATAAGCTAGTATGATCCTATAGGTATGTATTCTAATGCTGCAATTATGCAAATTGAGGGGAAAATTGAGCAAATTGAAAGGAAGTCATTGGCATTTATTTCCTATACGCATGATATGTAATGAACATGCTGTAGTAAAACACGGGAGAAAATGGAGTACTTAAGCTTATGCTTTGATAATAAACAAGATATGTGAGTGTGCGATCTCCCTAACGACATGATTTCTACTAGTGTACATGGAAATTTGAATAGCATATATGACATGTTGGATAAAAATAAAAAGAGAGAGTCATATGAACCCTATAGGCATGTTTTCTACACTTATGAAAACATTACAATATACCCGTCTCCCCAAATTTCAGTAACACCCCAATTGTTTATTACAAACCAAATGAGGACAAAAATTACATAAGAAGCTATAGTGGGCCTACAACAGGCCCAAAGATACCCAGTATCGACTGGTCCTTCAGCAGACTCCTTTTCTTAAATAGCATGCCCAAATCTAAACGGGACTGTGTCCATCAGCACAAGCCCAACAGTCATAGAGGAACTCAAACCAAATTCAAACAAATACAAATTTACTATACGACTTAAACAAACCAACATACATTTTAGAAATAGCCCAAGTCCTAGTAGTAAAGAGAGTGGCCAAAGGACCCCAAATCATAGTGTGTTAGTGTTCACAAGGGTCTCAAATGGACCCCGAGAAACACTCACACTAGGGAGGTCAATAGAGAGAATTTTGATGGCCTTTGGCTTGCAGCCAGCCAGGGGTGGTAGATTCAGAATAGTAGGTAACAAATGAGAGTGAGAGAACAACGATCAAATGATACTATTTGAAGAGGAGCACTTATATTTTAGAAGCATACCTAACAGGAATAATTAAACAAAGAACATACAAGCAAAGAAAATCAACAGAACTCAAAGAACATGGTTGATATCACGAGTTCAAACACTAATTAGGCAGAAAACATTTTAAAAGAGGCAGAGAATCAGGTTTTCCTAAGATTATAGGTTTAACATACAAGAGTGCACAATGCCACACAAATTTTGAATAGAGCACCAACCTGAACGATTTCAAATGTCAATCTAGTATAATAATAGTTCTAGCATGAATGTTCTAATGAAGTCCCAAATATTATATTAACATACCAATGGTGCAACTTGGCTAATATCATGAAAACTTAAACTGATAGAGAATAGGAAATAGTACAGAAACTTAGGGCATGAAAAAGGTATGTTTGAAATCTCATTAATATACATACGAGGGAAAATGGAATGTTCATCTTAAAATCCTAAGTGATGCTAGGGATCAGGATATCAAGGAAACATGTTAAGAGCAAGCCTTAAAGCAGTGTTCCATACAGCTGTGGCTATTACACAAAGAATAGTCGACTAGACATGACACTCAGCACTAAATGATTTATTCAAAGTAGAGGGAGGTTTCCATAGAGTTGTATTAGTATCCAAAGCAGGGTATGAAGATAATTCTATAACTAACAACAGTCTTCATATCAAAATAGGCACATATTAAGCTCAAAACTAAATCTTATTCAGATGCTAGAGGTACCGAACAAATTCCATAAGAAAATAAAGAACCAACATAGAAGTGCAGGCCATAATTAAGAACACATACTAGCCTAAAATAAAGTATGAACAAAGCAGTAAATTATCTCATGTATTCAACTATCATAGGATGGCAAAGGAGTATTGAGCATTATCATAATAGTGCAATATCATGGATTTACAAATAAATCATACTCATAGAATTCATACACATATAGGTATGCAGAAGGTAAGAAATAAAAGTAACATTGCAAGGGCTAAAAGCACTAACCAATAGCAAAACTATACAAGAAAAAGAACAGTAAAGATCTTAGTAACAAGAACCATATATCTCCGATGCTTCAGAGTTCACAAGAGCCTCGTAAGGGTCCCGAGTAGTGCTTGCAGCTGAGGAGGTTGACAATACTATGGCCTTGGCTTTCAGCCGGCCAAACAGCCAAGTATTTCAGAAAATGTGAGTGAGTGAGGAAAGTATATAGTGTAATAGCAGTGATAACTTCTTCTGTTAGAGGGGAATTAAAGAGGGGTTTATATAGTAGAATGTCTAAACTAACAAATAAGGAAAAACATCAGTAAAACACAAAAAAGAAAAGAATATCTCATGCAATCAAAATAATCAGTAAGGAAAAAGGAAAAATCTCAAACCCTAGTTGACAGAAATCAAAGATTCAACCAAAAACCTTGGGGAATCAGCATCATATCGTCTGGCCATGAGTGTATATAGACGGAATATCGTCGAAATATTGAAGCTTGAAGACAGATTCCACATGATTCTAGGTCTGGTACTTTCCAAAAGTAGGAAAGTACCAGGTAATACCAAAATCATGTAAGTAATAGAAGAATCAAGCATGAAAAGAGAATCATGAATATATTCCATATTAGAACTGGAGTTGGGAGATTTAGAAGAGGCAGATACTAGGGTTTGAGAGGAAAAGAGAGAACAGATGGAGGGAAACGGGACGACAATATTTAAGGAAAATAGGGATTAGGGTTAAGGTGAGGGATTTAAGGAGAGTAGGAGAAATGATCAACGGCTGGGATTTAAACAAGTTGGGTCATGTTTTGGACTAGGTAGTTTTATTAGGCCGTTTGGGCTGTTGAGGTTATTGGGGCAGGGGTCTATTTGGACCTTAATTAGTCCGAAATTAATCCTAATTTTGGGCCAGATTTTAAATAGGAAGTTAAGGCAAAATAATTTAATAAAAAATAGTTAAAATAAAATATAAAAATACCATTTATGCAAATTAATATTTTAAAATAATAATGGCAGATTATATAAATATAAGATACTATTATGACCTTGAATAAAATGACAAATGCTATAAAATTGTAAAATATAGGCTATTATTGTAAGATTGTGCAAATAGCTTAAAATACTAATGTAATTATATAAAATGAAGTAAAAATATTTGAAACATAGATTATGGCTGCAAATAACAATTTGAATGAGTAACTAGTAAATATTAAAGTAATTTAAATGCGTTAAAATCAATTTTAATTATAGAAAATGTTTGTATAGATTTTGTAACTGAATAATGAAGAAAAAATAAAATATTGAAAGTGTATATATTTTGAGAAAATATAAGAGAAAAATTGGGTATCAACAGTGAGTGGTTCCTAAGGCTTTATTTGAATTGTTTGATTGGTAATTTGCTATATTTCATTGGTCTGGAGGCTTGTTTGAAGGGAAAAGTCGTGGTTGAGTTTTGAGTTTGGTCGTTGGAGCAAGTTAAGTGTCGTGGTTAACCTTTTCTTGAGGGAAAAGGAATTTTTTGCCTAATTGTTACGTGTTTAATTTTGGGAGCAACGTATATGTGAGGTGATGAGTACCTATGCGTTGTAGTCAGGTTAAAGCATGTGGGTGGGGTTAGTTTATTGCAATTATAGCTTCCTTTAATCATAATTATCTATGTTTGGACTAGTATTGTTAATTCGATCACTTTTATCATGTTAACGAATCTTTTGGTGAGATTTGAGTGTTGATGTCGAAGTTGAGGTTGATATTGTGGAATCAAAATGTTGAAGTAAGACTTGTACTTGTTATTTTATTCTCCCTGTTGTGATTTGTTCATTGCAATTGTAAGGGAGAGTGTTAAAGTATGAAGGGTGATGTTATGTCGTTCCTATTGACTTTATGTAAGGTTGAGAGTGTTAATGCACGAAGAGTGATGCCACGCCATATTGTGAGGTAATGCACGAAGCGTAATGTCGTGCCATGTTATGAGAGTTAATGCACGAAGGGTGATGCCATGTCGTTTCTATTAATTTCATGGTGAGGATGAGGGTAGAAGCACGGAAGAGTGATGTCGTTCACTTTTCCTTTACCGTGTTCATTGGTTCTCGTTGGTTCGTAGTATAATTACTGTTCAAGTTATCTTTCTATTGTCATTCCTTATCTTGCATGTCCCCTCAGCATGCTTCCCCCTCTCGATATTACCTTTTTAGCTTTACTGTTATTTGTATATACACTAATAAATTGTTCAGGTTTGATTGTAGGTGTCTTGTCTTAGCCTCGTCACTGCTTCATCGAGGTTAGGCTCGAAATTTACCAGTACATTGGGTTGGTTGTATTGATACTGCACTCTGCACATCCTGTGCAGATCTTGGTATTGGACTCAAATGAGCGAGAGGCATAGCAGCTCGGATTCGACCACCGGAGACTCAAGGTAGATCTATCTGCGTTAACAAACCTTGAAGTCCCCATCTAGCTTTTTGGTTTGCTGTTTCTTTCATTCAAATTGTTGTACTTCTTTCAGACTTTTACTTGTAGTAAATTCTAGAATGTTCGTGAATTGTGACACCACATCCGGGTTGTGGTAAATGATGAAGTTGTTATAATATTTTGCACTCGCTATAGCTTATTTGTTGTTAATTACTGAAATGTATAAGAATTGACTTAATAATACTCTAACAATGGCTTGCCTAGAACCTGGAATGTTAGGCGCCATCACGGTGCCGACAGTGGGAATTTCAGGTCGTTACTTAATTACTTTATAGATTTTCTCATTAATTTGTTATGCTAAAAATTGTATCACATAAAAAGAATTCTTTTGCATAGGGTTCATGAAAATAACATATAGGAGGAAATTACATGTGATGACCCAATATGTCATTTATAGTTTTACACTTCATTTATATGTTCCGAGTCCTTGAATAGCTCTATTTAGCCTTACTCGATTTATGTGCGTAGTCCTGTCCTTTTTCAGGATGGTTTATGTTGGAAAATTAATGAAAATGTAAGATCGTGCCTTAACTCATTTGAGTTGACTACGGTCAACGTTTTGTGAAACAAACCTAGATTGGTATTTTGATGGTCCTGTTGGGTCCGTATCGTGATTTGGGACCTAGGCAAATACCCAGAATCGAATTCATAAGTCCCTAGCTTGATTTAACGTAAATTGTTTAAAACTAATAATTTAAAGGTTTAAAGAATTCCTAAGTTTGACTGTGTGTTGTCTTTGTTGCTACCAGGTTTTTATTTTGGTTCTAGAACTTGGTATGAGTTCATTACAGTATTTATGACTTGTCTGCAAAAATTGGTGCAAAATGGTATTTATTTGACATTACTCGGACGTCCAGTTGAGAAATTGCATGTTCTTAAGTTTCATTGGAAATTTCATTCGTTTGGTTGTCTGATTCGTAGTTCTAGATGTTGTTCTGGTATTTTGATCACATGAGCGAGTTTGTCTGATATTTTTATACTCGTGTGCATGTTTGGTTTGGAACCCGAGGGGCTCGGTGAGTTTCGGATATGCAACGGATGATTTTGAATTTAAAATTATATTTGATGTCTTTACTATTGCTGGTGCTCTGCTATAGGTTTCGCATTTCCGAGCCTTGTTTTTTTGATCAAGGCTTCACATTTGTGAGCATGGGCAGGATTTGGGAGGTCTCACATTTGCAAACTTGCAGCTGCCGCTTTTGCCAAGGAAGAGTCGCATTTGGGACTCAATAGTCCGTATTTGAGAGTGGTATGGGTTTGCATTTGCGATCAAAACATTGCATTTGCGATGACTGACTTTCTGAGAAGGTTTCGCATTGAGACCTCTTTCTCAGATTTGCGATGTTCGCAAATGCGAACAAAATATCGCAATTGCGACATTCGCAGCTGGTAAAAGAGGGGGAAATGGAATTTAGCTCATTTCTTTCAAACTCTCAATCCTAAACTCTCTAAAGGATATTTTGCCAAGAGATTTTATTCTTTAATCTATTTATTTTGAATTACCCATTACATTTCATAAGTTTTCAACATAAAATCTAGTATTTTCATGATAGAAATTAGGGATTTGGTAAGGATTGATAATTTTGTAAATTTGGGATTTAGACTTAAAATCGAGGTCATATTTTGTGACTAATTACATACTCGGGCTCGGGGGTGAATGGGTACTAGGTTTTGGTCGAATTTTGGGTTTTGAGCAAGCGAGCTCGGGGTTGGCTTTTGTTGACTTCTTGGAAAAAGTGTAAAGATCTTAATTTATGTATTGTAATATCTTTCTCTACCATTTTTTATGTTATTGAGTCAATTTTGGTTAGATTCGATTGGTTTGGAGGAAATTTTTAGAGGAAAGGCTCCGGTAGAGCTTTGATTTTCTTGCGGAGCGAGGTAAGTGTTGAGTCTAACCTTGATATAAGGGAAAAGGAACCCTTGAGCTATGTGTTATGTGAATTATATGTGAAGAGACATATATGAGAGGTGACGAGTGTATATATGCCATCAAAGTAATTGTTTCCATGCTTTCCCGTACCCCATTAATTATTGTATTCCATGTCTTAATTGTTACATGCTTTAATTGACTCCTATGCCTTGACTTGCTACTTGTCATTTATTATTCTCATATTAAAATGATAGTTTTTTCCAAGCTTCCATGATTAGTTGTTACTTGCTTAATTGTCTTACTTGTACACTTTAACTGTGATATATCTGTCTTGTCTTGTTGCTTAGTATTAATTGTAGCATTTCTTGGTTTGGTACGAGATTCCTTTATGGTTTTACTTTCATATTCGTTAATCATAGAGGTTCTTGTGAATTCGGCTATTAGACTGCTTACATTTGTTGATTTTATGTATGGATCAGTTGCACACCGCAAATGGTGAAATAAGGGAGGATTGATATTGTCACGATCCAAAATCCATAAGGTTGTGATGGCGTTGGACACCATTGTCAGGCAAGCCAATCATTAAATAGTTAAGTTAAATTTCCTGTTTTAGCATTTTTGAAATCATTACCTTTCAGTTTATTACATGATAACTGAATAAAATGCGCTAAGTAAATACGATGGTTTAATATTCCATTTTTATAAAATACATCCTAAACACATCCCAGAACCCGGTGACATAAGTGCATGAGCAGTTCTAAGAATCTTACAATTTCTACAAAGCTTGTCCGAAATATAACTTGTACAAGGAATAAAAATGAAAATACAATACATAGAGGAAGACCCTGCCGACTGTGGGTCATCTCTGAATGATGCAGCTCGCCTAAGTCTCCAAACCAACCACATCGCTATGAAATTACCTGTGCAATAAAAATGCAAAGCAAGTGTAGTATGAGTACGAAAATAACGTGTACTCAGTAAGTATCCCGCCTAACCTCAGAGAGGTAGTGACGAGAGGTCGAATTAGACACTTGCTAGAAGTCAATTTTTAATATATTCAAGCGAGACACTAAGCAAGAACATCATAGGAAATATAATAAAATCAGGGATAAGTAATATCAACTCCTTTCACATTTAACACTTTAAATCATCATCATTTCAGTTGTCAATAAAAACTTCATAAACCAATAAACAGGTCATTATTACAGAAAATACGTTGAAGTAATCATGCGCAAGTAATGCCGAGGGTCGAACGTCGCGGTCCAACAATAATAAAATGTGCATTGCCGAGGGTCGAATGGCCTGAACCATAGATGCATATATTTTCCCCGCTCGTGAATCGAACATGCGACGCGGTTAACATAATACTAAGGCTACCCCGCTCGCGAATCATACTTGTGACTCGGGTCCACGTATAAATATACATAAATACAGGGTCATCCTGCTCGCGAACCATACATGTGACTCAGGCACCCAAAGTTACATATATTTACACCAATAAACCACATTTTTTTATCAGGAAAATTAGTTGTTCTATGAAGTGATGAAATTATCGTTTTAATAAGCAAGAGAATAGTATTTAAAACCTTTCAGGATATTTACTTGCCAATTTCGACAAAGTTCCGAACTCTTATAGAATTATCCGAAACACAATTATCCAATGAAGAATCAATTCTCCTTCTAGGTGATTAAGAAAAGTAAACTCTATCCTTCCCATAGATTTAGATACTAATTGAAAGCATCACATGATATTTTATTGACAAGGTCACAAGTACGACAAGTAAAGTATGCTAGTGGGTCCTAGACTACCCGGACATGGCATAATAGTAGCTACAGACGGACTCCCGTCACCTCACGTGTATGTAGCCCCCGCAAATAATAGCATGTATTCATTTAGTTCACCTATGGGGACAATTCCCCCTCACAAAGTTAGAAAGGAGACTTACCTCGCTCCGAAATTCTATAACCGGCCTCCAAGCCCTTCTGGCGACTCCAATGGACGCACAATGCCCCAAAACTATCCAAATAACGACAAACCAACGAAAATATACTCTAATATTTAAAACAATTCAAATTATATAATTTCCCAAATCCGCTCAATGAATTGACCAAAATGCCCTCGGGCCCACGTGCCCGGATTCCGAAATTTCTCGAAGATAAATTCTACCATAGCTTTACTAACTCAATAATACAATTTTTACTCTAATTTTCATGCTCAAATTCGGTAAAAGTCCGAAAATTCCAAATTTGTACTAATTTTTCATGTCTAAGTCCATGTAAGATCACATATTTAACTCAAAAATAGGAATAAATCACATACCTAGTGTTGCTTGGTGAAAATTCCTCCTTGATCTCTCCAAAATCGTCCAAACCAAATGAAAGAAATGAAAGAAATGGGCCAAAACTCGTGTTTAAAACAATCTGCCCAGGCTTCATCGAGTTGTACCTTGCGCTGTGCAGGTTGTACATCCTATTACAATTTTCCCTTGTTGTACGCCTTCTGATAAAACGCCCATAGCTGCTTGTAGAAATATCTAAATGACAAGCAGTTTAATGGTTTAGAAACCAAACTCGAAGATCCTTAATTTTAATAGGTTGTACACCATATAACTCTTTATATATTCTGAGATATGAGCTTCTAAAGTTGGCTCTATGCATCAGTAAATTCTGTCAAAACTGCTTCACTAGCCATCTTCAATCGACCATAACTTTCTGATCAAATGTTCAAATCATGAATGATTTAACTTTCTGGAAACTAGAATGCAAGGGCTACAAGTTTTATGTTTTGCAAATTTTCAGATTCCTTATACAGTTTGATATATATAGGCTTCTAAAGTTAGCTCTTCGATGCATCAGTTGATGTCCAAAACAGATTTGCAGCAGAAATTTCAGCAGCTATTTTTGCCCGAAATCCATTTTGTTAGCCTTTGGAAATCCACCAATGGCCCTCGGGAGCTTAACCAATTATACCAGCATGTCCCAAAACATGATACGAACTCGCTCGAGGCGTCAAATCACATCAAACAACGTCGAAATCTTGAATCACACTTCAATTCAAGCTTTATGAACTTTGAAATTTCAAACTTCTACATCTTATGCCGAAACCTATCAAATCACGTCCGATTGACCCCAAATTTTTCACACAACTCATATTTGACACTACGGACCTACTCCAACTTTCAGAATTATAATCGAACCCCAATATCAAAAAGTCAAAATCTCGGTCAAACTTCTAAAAAACCTTCAAATTTCTATCTTTAGCAAGATGACTTCAAAATGACCTACGGACCTCCAAATTCACTTCCGATCGTGCTCCCAACTCTAGAATCACCATACAGAGCTATTCCTAGATTTGGAATCCCAAACGGACATCAATAACACTGAAATACACTACAACCCAGACTTATGAAATTCCTTCTAAAATGCTAACTTCCACAATATACGCTGAAACGCTCCCGGGTTATCCAAAACCCAATCCATACATATGCCCCAGTCCGAAACCATTGTACGAACCTGCTAGAACCTTCAGATCCTGATTTCGAGGTCGTTTACGCAAAATTCCAGTCAGAGTCGATTCATCCAACTTATGGCTCCTGAAATGAGATTTTTCTTTCCAATTTGACTCTGAACTTCCTGAAATTCAATTCCGACCACACCTACAAGTCATAATACCTGAAACAAAGCTGCTTCTGACTTCAAACCACTAAACGACGCGCTAGAGCTCAAGAAGACCGGTTGGGGCGTTACATTCTCTCCCACTTAAACATACGTTCGTCTTCGAACGTGCCAAGAACTGCTCTGAAGTTATCTGAAATCGTTGTTTAACAGCTCGTGCACCTACCCATGCTACCACAACACAGTTAAGCACATTAACTTGATCAAAACTAAAGATTTCTTCTTTTATCCATATAATAAGCTTAGAATCCAGTTCCAACACCTAAAATTCTCTGTCAGGCCGGTTTCTAATATATAAACACCATATCAACTACCACCCGAGGTACCAAAACATGACTGTGTACCTTTGCTGATTTAGCACCATGCACTGCATAATTCACCGTCTAACCACAATGATGTTCCACGAACCTTAATAGCCAAAATTCCACAAATCTGATGCTCCCAATGCATCTGTTGATATACGTATACATCCTGCTATAATGCTGACGATACCACCACAATGGAGGAGATGTGTAGAAATTGCTAACCAATTGCAGAGTTAACCACACATTGATTCTTTCCTTTTTGACTAAAATCATCACCTCATTACTACGCTAATATTGGTCTTTGTTCTTTACCATGCTTCACAAAATCTCATTGCACTGATCCCTGATCCAATAGTCTCGTCTCACCTAGTATGAGCTGCTCAGACAACCAATCATCCCATACATGACCAACAGTCTCACACGATGCCACAATGCGCCAATAGGCCACAATTCGAACATGATACATAAGGAAATGACTTAGGAAGAGACTACTCAACTGACACAACTTATTATGAACTCTTCTCAGAAAATAGAAAGTAAAACACACAAAAAACAAATATAGGAACCTTACTCATCACACTGTTTCGGCGTGCAACCCGATCCAAATAACATACCCGTGGGGGCGTGCCACCCGATCCCATCATAAGATTTAAATAAGAAGATAAACACCGAGCTAACTTGCTCATTACCACAAAATATCGAACATCGGTCACAAGCAAGCTAAGTGCACAATACAATCCTAGGGAGACTAATAAATCCATATGCTACAAAACTCTAGCACAACTGAGGTGAGATATATATATATATACACTCTGGATTTCAAGAGCTATCCTGCTCACATAAATTCATCACTATGGGGGACCTCAACACATAAGCAATTATCAAGCCGTTTCATAACTCACACGGCACAATCATAATATCACATGAATTTGAGGAAGACGGAACTACACCTGATATTCCAACACCCCTCCTTGAGGAGCACTATACTGAAATGAACACATCTGCCTCACATGAAGCCCATAATCCTGTTTAAACCCATTCACACACTTCAACCTGATTATACTCGCACCGGACTATGCTAATAGCTTTACCTGGGTCCATATTAACCCACTTCCTCTCATAACACGCAATAACAACCATAATAGCCGAAAGAAACACCCCACAATCCATAACCAAATGAACCGAACTCTCTCCAGGCATAAATTCTCAAATAAGAAACATTGCACTTCCTTATACTTAGTCTAAATCTTCCATCAATCAGGTGACTACATGTCACACTTATACAATCTTCCCTTGGTCACACTCCCACGACCTTCCACACAATGTAGCAAGTCTGCACATCCACCACTGGCCACACTAACGTTGTAAAACAAATCAAGAACCCATAACTAAGTATGCAAAGCCTCTTCCATCGAATATCGATCTCAGGTGACACTAAATATAACACCATATTACTCTAAACTTTCAAATCATTTTTTCTTGCTCATCCAAGCTCATGCCATCCTTGTTAACAACGAACAACAATATCAATACTTACTCGCAGTTATACACTGTTTACTACGCCTAACATGCCAATATGAGATAGTGCAAGAATTCGATCATAACTTCTGAACCACAAATAGGGTGAACACTTAATCATACATTAACCTTTTACTTAACTCAATTCAAGAGTACCATCACAACACGCAAGTGAATTCTCACAATCACCCAACATGCAAATCCCTAAGTAGTGGTCTGAACAACCATAAACCTTCTGAGATCCGCCTACACCTGAAAGGCCATAGCACTCGAATGCTCCCACATGAAATCTATTATGACAACCGACAAGTCCCGCACATACCGGAGCAAACCACATGCATAATTTAATTACACTAACGAAACTGATTATTGTCGTATGTGCTCCATTTCAACCATGGCTAACCACTCCATCTTCTTTTAATCATCTCCAATTGCCTCAGGAATAATAGTAACTTCCTTCAACTCATAGCAAACTCGACCCCCCACTCGTCCCGAGTTACCTTGATTCACGAGACCATGCTGCATAAATCCTGCAACCCGTTTCATACCCTCCTGATAATATTTCTACAACCTGGAGTTTACTTCTCTCACTCTCCCAATACTATTATGCACTCTGAAAATAACATAGAGTACTCCAACCATTTTCCCTCTCTTTGAAATTACATTGCAAAAGCTAAGTTCTTAATCATATTGTTGCCTTTAACCCCGTAACACCGCGTTCTTAACCTTCAAGTTTGCTAGGACCACTATTGAGAGTTACCCGCTCTAACTGGCCCCAAATACAATCAAATCCAAGGCTCTTCTGGCACATGAACATCCTCTCAATCAAGTACGTGATTGAGTCACTACCCTTACAACTCGCCTACACCTTAAGCATAAATTATGAATCTTCCAATAGGGCCAATGTTTAAACACACTTATCAAATCCCATGCATAATTACTATTTTACTCTTTTCCCCTTAGTTGTGATAACTTTCCAATACGCCGATAATCCGCAACCCCATGAGAACACATTCCTACAACCCAACTGCAGGTGGTGGGACTCCCCCTCTTAGCCCGAAGCTACTCCTTGCACCACTCTAGACCCTCCTAAGATCCTTTCCCCTTTGTTAACATGATCTTTCTCAATCAATCCGTCCAAATATTCCAAATTCTCTTGTTAGGACTCCCTAAACACTCAAATGCTCTAGAATCATTCACACATTCTGCCTCCTACCGAATATCTACTAGAATCCCTCACGGAAACTCGCCAACCACACAACCGCTAACCTACTCACAGGAGATAACCCACCTGTGGAAATCACCAACTGACACCTTCCAACCACGCCACACTGCACACCCTCTACAAGATCAATTTCCCATCCTAAGCTTGTTCTCATTCACCATCTTTACCAGTCCGTCCACTCCTCATGGACATCTACTAAATGCGCTACAATATCCTCTAATTCACCATTAGGCTACCGCACTCCCACTTTGGTTAAACTCATTCCTTTAGGGACTACCTGACCTCTTTTTCTTACGCCTGGCCTTTTAAAAATTTAGTCGTCGCCTGACACTTCTCACATTTATTCCTTCGTCGTATGCTTCCCAGTTCAATATGATTCTCTGTAGCTATTAAACTAGCAGATCACTATGACTTCAAACTCTCTGAAGATCATCTTTCTCGAGCTGCCTTCATTTGAAATAACTATTCAGTTCTCAACAACAACACACCACGATCTCTGACAACCACTTCTTCAATACTACTTCACAACACTCTAACCCAATGCATCCAGAGAACTATAACACTGGCAAACTTAACACATTCTATTCGATCAAAACAGCGATACCAAATCAAAGATGAAAACTCCACCTCGCTTGATAACACCAAGTCTTATTACTTTATTCCCCCAGACTTGAACATTCATAGTCCAATTGCTTTTCCTCTGCCGGAAGTAAAATACTGAAATCTTGAAATCACGCCATAAGAAGACCTCCCTTCAAGCCATTCATCATCCCCAACATATGGGCAAGAATTCTACCATAATATCAACATCGCAGGATAACCAATGGTAAGCATCATAACAGTCTGAGCATAACCTCAAGTCCTCAGAATCACAGCTACTGGCTGAAATAATACATTTTTCTTTCGCAGAGCAACGATAATAGCCTCAATCAACTTCGCAGGGAGAAACATCCCGCACCACACCCATAGCACAATTTTAATTCCTCAAATTCCTGATTCATAGAAAGTGCTACGCGACGCGTAAGATTGTGTAGGAAGAAACATAGGCATTTCCCTTAAAGGAATCAAATCGCACGATGAGGAATCAAGAAGGGAAGTACTCCTAACAACCTTGTAGCCTCTCGAAGATAAGTACAAACATCTCCGTACCGATCCGCAAGACTCTACTACACTTGCTCATAACTCGTGAAACCTAAGGGAAGCTAGTGCTCTGATACCAAGTTGTCACGGCCCTAAATCCATTTGGTCGTGATGGCGCCGGACACCATTGTCAGGCAAGACAATCATTAAATAGTTAAGTTAACTTTCCTGTTTTAGCATTTTTGAAATCATTTCCTTTCACTTTATTGCATGATAACTAAATAAAATCCGCTAAGTAAATATGACAATTGAAAATTTCATTTTTATAAAATACATCCCAAACACATCCCAGAACCCGGTGATACAAGTGCATGAGCAATTTCTAAAAATTTTACAATTTCTAGAAAGCTTGTCCGAAATACAACATGGACAAGGAATACAAATGAAAATATAATACATAGAGGAAGACTCTGCCGACTGCGGGTCGTCTCCGAATGATGCAGCTCGCCTATGTCTCCCAACTAGCCACATCGCTATGAAACTACCTGTGCAATAAAAATGCACAACAAGTGTAGCATGAGTACGAAAAAAACGTGTTCTCAGTAAGTATCCCGCCTAACCTCAGAGAGGTAGTGACGAGAGGTCGAATTAGACACTTGCTAGAAGTCAGTTTAATATAGTCAAGTGAGACACTAAGCGGGAATATCATAGGCAATCTAATAAAATCAGGGATAAGTAATATCAACTCCTTTCACATTTAACACATTAAATCTTCGTCATTTCAGTTGTCAATTAAAACTTCATAGGACAATAAACAGTTAATAATTACAGAAAATACGCAGCAGTCATCATGCGCAAGTAATACCGAGGGTCGAATAGCGTGGACCAATAATAATAATATCTGCACTGCCGAGGGTCGAACGGCCTGAATCATAGATGCATCAATCTTCCCCGCTCGCGAATCGAACTTGCGGCGCGGTTAACATAATACTATGGATACGCCACTCGCGAATCATACCTGCGACTCGGGTCCCCGTATAAATATACGTCATCCTGCTCGCAAATAATGCATGCGACTCAGGCACCCAAAGTTACACATATTCACACCAATAAACCACATTTTTTTATCAGGAAAATTAGTTGTTCTATGAAGTGATAAAATTCTCCTTTTAATAACCATGAGAATAGTATTTAAAACCTTTTTGGAGATTTACTTGCCAATCTCAACAGGGTTCCAAACTCTTATAGATTTATCCAAAACACAATTATCCAAGGAAGAATCAGTTCTCATTCTAAGTGATTAAGAAAAGTAAACCCTATCCTTCTCAAAGATTTAGATACTAATTGAAAGCATCACATGATATTTTATTGACAAGGTCACAAGTACGACAAGTAAAGCATTCTAGTGGATCCTAGACTACCCGGACATGGCATAAGAGTAGCTACGCACGGACTCCCATAACCTCATGTGTACGTAGCCCCCGCAAATAATAGCATGTATTCATTTAGTTCACCTATGGGTACAATTTTTTCTCACAAAGTTACAATGTACACTTAACTCGCTCCGAAATCCATAACCGGCCTCCAAGCCCTTCCGACGACTCCAATGGATGCACAACGTCCCAAAATTATCCAAATAACGCTAAATCAATGAAAATATACTCTAATATTTGTACAAATTCAAATTATATAATTTTCCAACTCTGCTCAATGGATTGACCAAAATGCCCTTGGGCCCACGTGCCCGGATTCTGAAATTTCTCGAAGATAAATTCTACCCATAGCTTTAATAACTCAATTATACAATTTACTCTAATTTTCATGCTCAAATTCATGGTACAAGTCCATAATTTCAATTTCTAGGTCTTCCCCAAAAATTCCAAATTTGTACTAATTTTCCATGTCTAACTCCATGTAAGATCACATATTTAACTCAAAAATAAGAAGAAATCACTTACCTAGTGCTGCTTGGTGAAAATACCTTCTTGAGTTCTCCAAAATCGTCCAAACCAAATGAAAGAAATGGGCCAAAACTCGTGTTTAAAATAATCTGCCCAAGCTTCATCGAGTTGTACCTTGCGTTGTAAAGGTTGTACATCCTATTGCAATTTTCCCTTGTTGTACACCTTCTGTTAAAACGCGTATAGCTCCCTGTAGAACTATCCAAATGATAAACGGTTTAAAGATTTAGAAACTGACTTGAATATCTTTAATTTGATAGGTTGTACACCATATTAATTTTTATATATTCCGAGATATGAGCTTCTAAAGTTGGCTCCATGTATCAGTAAATTCTATCGAAACTGCTTCACCAGCCATCTTCAATCGATCATAACTTTCTCATCATGAGTGGTTTAAAATGTCCAAATCATGAATCGTTTAACTTTCTGGAAACAAGAATGCATGGGCTACAACTTTTTTGTTTTGCAAATTTTCATATTCCTTATAGATGTTGATATATACGCTTCCAATGTTAGCTCTTCCATGCATCAGTTGCTGTCCAAAACAGATTTACACCAGAAATTTCAGCAGCTATTGTGACCCGAAATCCATTCTGTTAGCCTTTCGAAATCCACCCGAGGCTCTCAGGAGCTTAACCAATTATACCAACATGTCCCAAAACATGATACGAACTCTCTTGAGGCCTCGAATCACATCAAACAACATCGAAATCATGAATTGCACTCCAATTCAAGTTTTATGAACTTTGAAATTTCAAACTTTTACATCTGATGCCGAAACCTATCAAATCACGTCCGATTGACCCCAAGTTTTGTACACAAGTCATATTCGACATTACGGACCTGCTCCAACTTTCAGTATTGTAATCAAACCCCGATATCAAAAAGTCAAACTCTCGGTCAAACTTCTCAAAAAACCTTCAAATTTCTATCTTTAGCCAAATAACTTCAACATGACTCACGGACCTCCGAATTCACTTCCGATTGCGCTCCCAACTCCAGAATCACCATACAGAGCTATTCCCAAATTCACAATCCCAAACGGACATCAATAAAAACGAAATGAAATACAACCCAGACTTATGGAATTCCTTCTAAAATGCTAACTTCCACAATATACGCTGAAACGCTCCCGGGTTATCCAAAACCCGATCCGGACATACGCCCCAGTCCAAAATCATCGTACAAACCTGTTGGAACCTTCAGATCCTGATTCCGATGTTGTTTACTCCAAATTCCAGTCTTAGTCGATTCTTCCAACTTAAGGCTTCTGAAATGAGAAGTTTTTTTCCAATTTGACTCCAAACTTCCCGAAATTCAATTCCGACCACACCTACAAGTCATAATACCTGAAACAAAGTTGCGCATGTCTTTAAACAACTGAACGACACGCTAGAGCTCAATACGACCAGTCGGTTCATTACAGATACTGATATGGTGGGATCAGGTAGCACGCCGCAACAGATTTTATATTGGACTTTGATATGGTGGAATAAAGGGGAAATATGATATTCATTTTGATTATGCGATGGGATCTGGTTGTGCGCTGCAACAGATTTTACGTGTTATTATTGATACAAATATGGTGAAATAAGAGAGGATTGTTTTGGTACGGTTGGATCAGGTTGCACTCCCCAACAGGTGAAATAAGGGAGGATTGCATTTGTAAGGTAGAATTGAGTTACGCGCCATAACAGATTGTGTATCTTGTATTCTTTATTGTATTGTGATAGCTTTCGGTGATTTCCTATTATTGTTATTATACTGCATAAAGGCTATTGTAAGTGACTCGCCTTAGCCTCATCACTACTTCGTCGAGTTTAGGCTCGACACTTACAAAGTACATGGGATCAGTTGTACTCATAATACACTCTGCACTTTTTGTACAGATTTTGTAGTCAGTCCTAGCGGCGGTCAGTAGATTTCTTGAATTGATTGACGGATTGGAGACTTGAGGTACACCTGATCGGCGCTCGCAGCACTGAAGTCCCCTTCTACCTTATCCTAGTTATTTATTTCATTGCAGACAGTTTTACTTTCATTCATATCATTATCTATAATATTCTAGTTGCTCGTGCACTTGTGACACCAGTTCTAAGATTGTATCTAGATATTGTGATTATATTAGTTTTTATCACTTTATATCAGATCTATTTCAGTTATTACAATTTAATTTGTATCAGTTAATTTCTTTTGTTAAAAATGTCTAAAAAAAAAACTATTCTAATGTTGGCTTACCTAACATGTGAAATTTTAGGCACTATCACGGTCCCGAAGGTGGGAATTTTGGATCGTGACAAGTTGGTATCCAAGCACTAGGTTACCTAGGTCTCATGGGTCACGAGGAAGCTTAGTATAGTCTAGAGGATCGATACCGAGACGTCTCTACTTATGTTCCAGAGGCTATAGAGTTTAGGAACAATTTAACATTTATTTTTCTCTATCGTACGATTTTATTCAATCATTGATGATTGAACAATTCTATTCTTGTTATCTCACAAATGGCGAGAACACGCACTGCTTTTACAGCCGGGCAGGAGACGGAGCCTCCTATGACAACTTCTGCCATGGGCAGAGGTCGAGGTCAAGGCCGAGGCAGAGACACACCTCAGCCTGGAGCTCGAGCAGCATCACATGTAGTCGAGCCTCAGGTGGTTTTTAAGGAGGTTGTTCCAGCTTAGACTGTACTCGTTATACAAGCTCAGGTTCCAGAGGGGTTCATAGCAACTCCAGTGCTTTAGGATGCTCTAGTCCTTTTGATGAACCTTATAGTGGGTGTGGCCCAGACTGGTACATTCTCAGTGGTGCCAGCCATCTCTCAAGCTGAGAGAGCCACACAAACACCCGCTACTCACACCTTGGAGCAGGTGGCTTCCCAGTATCAAACTCCAGCAGTCCCACCAGATGGGGTGGTTCAGCCGGTTGTTGTGGCACAAGTCTGTGATAGGCATGTTATGTCTTTTGAGGCTATGTTGAGGTTGGGAAAGTCTACCAAGCTCTTTACTGTTCATTTAAATGGTGCACCTTCTTAGGATCCACGGTATTTTCCGCACCATTGCCATGAGGTATTGCACAACATGGGTATAGTTGAGACCAATGGGGTCAATTTTGCAGCATTTCAGATGACTGGTTCTAGCTGGTGATGGTGGGAGATTATATGTGGACTAGATTAGTTGGTTTGCCTACACTTACCTCGGATCAGTTCTCACATATACTTCTACAAAAATTCATTTCTGTCAGTCTGAGATAGGAATACCGTAGGCAGTTTGAGCGTCTTCAGCAGGGTAGTATTACTATCACCTAGGACCAGAATCGATTTGTGAACCTAGCTCGCCATGCCGCTATCTTGCTTCCTACTAAGAGGGAGAGAGTGAGGAGATTTATTGATTGGCTCACTTTCACTATCAACTTCATATGTCCAAGGAGACCGGGAGTGATATATCTTTCCAGACTGCTGTAAATATTGTAGGCGGATTGAGATTGTTCGTGTTCAGGAGAGGGGACCAGTGTTAGATAAGAGCCTCGTCATTTCGGTAGTTTTAGTGGCGCCTCATCTAGAGAAGGGGTACATTTGGTAAAGTCCATCTTCCCAGGCCATTTCATTAAACGTTATAGGCATCTCACAGCTTCAGGGAGTCGTGGTCCTTATCTGCCTTACTCTGGGCAGTCAGCCTACAGTGCACCATCAGCTCCTATCAGTATGCCTCCAATTCAGAGCTATCACCGTGGTTATCCGGCCCGTTCGGGTTAACTTCAGCTTCATCAGCCACAACAGCAGGATGGGTGTTTTGAGTGTGGTGTTTTGAGTGTGGTGGTATTGGTCACATCAGAAGGTTCTGTTCGAGACTATTCGGCAGAATTCCACAACAGAGTTCTAGTGTGCCATAGAGATGCTCCAGTTCTATTAGATCCAAGATGCTATTCTAGCCCGACAAGTTCAGCAGTTGAGGTCTAAGAGTTATCCTTTAATTCGAGTTTAGTGAATAGGTCAGCCGGTCAAGGAAGCCACTTGGGAGTCTGAGTCGGACGTGCAGAGTAGATATCTTTTCATATTTTATTCACTTAAAGCGCACGATATAGTGTTCATGTATCCTTTAAGATTGTCTAATTTATTGTTTATTATTCTTAACTAAATTTTGTCTTTTAGTCAAAGACATACATTATTCACTTATTACTTACTTGAGATACACCCTTTCTCCGACCATGAATGCATCCTCACGAACTCTACGGCCGGCATAACTCTTCTTCCTAGAATGAGCAGTGCGAAGTCGATCCTTAATAATCTTGACCTTATCCAAGGCATCCTGTACCAAATCTGTACCCAACAATTGAGCCTCCCTCAGCTCGAACCATCCAATTGGCGAACGACACCGCCTCCCATGCAATTCCTCATAGGGAGACATCTAAATGTTAAATTGATAGTTGTCAGTTTAGGCAAACTTCATAAGCAGCAAGAACCCCCCCCCCCCCCCCCCCAAGTCTACAACACAAGCGCGAAGCATATCCTCCAATATCTGAATAGTGCGCTCAGACTGTCCGTCCCTCTGAGGTGAAATGTTGTGATCAACTCAACCAGCATGTCCAACTAACATTGTACAGCCCTCTAGAAGTAAGAGGTGAACTGTGTGCCTCGATCAGAAATTATAGACACGGGCACACCATGAAGACGAACGATCTCGTGGATGTAGATCTCAGCTAACCGCTCTAAAGAATATGTAATTTCCATTGGAATGAAATGTGCCAACTTGGTCAACCTGTCCACAATGACCCATCAATGTCAAACTTCCTCTGAGTCCGTAGGAGTCCAACAACAAAATCCATTGTGATATGCTCCCACTTCCACTCAAGAATCTCTAACTTATGAAGCAAACCACCATATCTCTGATGCTCGTACTTAACTTGCTGACAATTTAGACACCGAGCTACATATTCAACTATATCCTTTTTCATCTTCCTCCATCAATAATGCTGCTGCAAGTCCTGGTACATCGTGGCGGCACCCGGATGAATAGAATACTGGGTACTGTGGGTATCCTTAATGATCAACTCACAAAGCCCATCCACATTGGGCAAAAAAAAAAGCCAGCAACCTCAAAACCCCATCATCTACAACAGTAACCTTCTTGGCACCACCGTGCCGCTCTATGGCAAAAAGGACAAGCAAATGGGGATCATCACACTGACACTCTCTGATGCACTCATACAAGGAAGACCGAGCGACTGTGCAAGCTAGCACACAGCTGGGCTCTAAAACATCCAAATTCACAAACCGATTGGCCAAATCCTTAACATCTGGTGCAAGCGTTTTCTTACCAACTGGGATATGCATAAGGCTACCCATACTCACTGCCTTTCTACTCAAGGAATCGGCCACAACATTAGCCTAACTGGGATGAAAATGGTGACATCATAATCTTTCAACATCTCCAACCACCTCCTCTACTTCAAATTGAGATAATTTTGTTCGAACAAATACTGAACACTCCAGTGATCCGTGAATACCTCGCACGATATGCCGTAAAGATAGTGCCTCCAAATCATCGGTGCATGAACAATGGCTGCCAAATCTATATCATGAATAGGGTAATTCTTCTCATAAGCCTTCAACTGTCGCGATGTGTATGCAAGCTCCCTTCCATCCTGCATCAATACTACACCGAGCCCAATACGAGATGCATAATAATACATCATCTAAGATCCTGAATCGCTGGGCAACACCAACACTAGCACCGTAGTGAAAGCAATCTTGAGCTTCTGAAGACAAAACCTCCTGATGTGACCAATACAACCACATACAAAACACCCATCCTGCTGCTGCGGCTGCTGAAGTTGAAGCTGATCCGAACAGGCCGGATAACAATGGTTATAGATCTAAATCTAAGATTCATTGATAGGAGATGATGGTTCACTATACGCTGACTTGCCAGAATAAGGCACATAAGGACCACGACTCCCTGAAGTACTGTGAGATGCCTGAAGCGCTGAATGAAATGGGCTAGGAGGATGACCTCTACCAAAAGCATCCTTGCCTCCAGATGAGGCACCACTGAAACTACAAAAATGACGGGGCCTTTTATCTGACACCAGACCCCTCTCTTGAGCACGAACTAACTTGATATGTATGGCCGTATCAACGACCGTCTGAAATGAAATATCACTCCCTGTCTTCTTGGCCATCTTAAGCTTGATAGTGTAAGTGGGGCCATCATGAAATCTCCTCACCCGCTCTTTGTCAGTGGGAAGCCAGATAGTGGCATGGAGAGCTAAGTCCACAAATCGAGTCTCGTAATGGGTGACATTCATACCACCCTGATGGAATCGCTCGAAATGCCTGCGGTACTCCTCTCTCACGGTGATAGGGATGAAGTTCTATAGAAATAGTTGTGGTAGATGATCGGTAAGTGCAGGCGGCCTAGCTGGTTTAGTCAACATATAATCTGTCCACCATCTCCGGGCGGAACCATCATATGAAATGCGGAAAAATCGACCTCATTAGTCTCAACTATACCCATGTTCTGCAGCACCTCATGGCAACAGTCCAGAAAATCTTGTGGGTCCTCAAAAGGTGCGCCACTCAAATGAATAGGAAAGGGATTGGTGAACTTATCCAACCTCAAGATTCTATCAGAATATAAAGCACGCCTATCAACAGTTGTGCCGGATCAACCGGCTAAACTACTCTAACTAGCGGGGTTGTTGGAGTTTGAAACTGGGGAGCCACCTGTTCCGAGTTGTTAGTAGTGAGAGTCTGTGCTCCTCCCCCTGCCCGAGAGATGGTTGGTGCCAATGAAATGGTGCCGGTTTGGGCCGCACTCTCCATAAGGCCCACCAAATGGACCAGAGCATCCTGAAGCACTATAGTGGCTATGAACCCCTCCAAGACCTGAGCTTGTCCAACAGATACAGTCTGGGCTGGAACCTCCTCATCAAAATCTACTTGAGGCTCCATTTACCGGTGCCTCTGACGCGACCTCGACCTCGACCTCTGCCCTTAATCATAGCTGCCATAGGGGGCTCCGGCTCATATCCGACGGTAAATGCAGTGCGCGTTCTCTTCTTCTGCCAGAAAACAAGAATAGAAGGGTTCAATCATCAACGATAGAATAAAATCGTACGATAAAGTAAGAAAGAAGTGACATTTTTTCCTAAACTCCATAGCCTCTGGAAGATGAGTACAAACATCTCCGTATTAATACATGAGATGCTACTAAGCTTGCTCGTGACTCGTGAAGCCTATGTAACCTAGTGCTCTGATACCAATATGTCACGACCCGAAAATACCACCCTCGAGACCGTGATGGCGTCTACTATTTCACTTGCTAAGCAAGCCAATGCTGGAATAGTTTATCCATTTTTAACAGTTCAAAATAAACAATAATAAAGAGACCGGAATAACAGAAATAAATTTTGAAGTAAAGTGCGAAAAACCATAACAACTGAAATATCTAATACAACCTCGAATCTGGTGTCACAAGTGCACAAGCTACTAATATACTACCGATAAAGGTCTGAATAAAAGTAAAATTGTATGCAAGAAAAATACACAAATAAGATAAAGCAGGAGGGAACTTCAGGGCTGCGAACGCCGAGCAGCTAAACCTCAAATCTCCACACTAATAGTCAACCCGAGCAATCTACTGACCGCCGCTAGGACTGACTCCAAAATCTGCACAAGAAGTGCAAAGTGTTGTATGAGTACAACCGACCCTATGTACTCTGAAAGTGCCGAGCTTAGCCTCGACGAATTAGACATGAAGCTAAGATGGTCCACTCACAATAACTTGTACGCAGTATAAATAATGACAGGAAAAGAAAATATGGAGACGAAATAGGGCAGTTAACTCATGACAATAACTCAATCCTCGAAAAAAACCATTAAATGCCACAAATACCAAATATATAGAGTCTCATATGAATGTATCGAAGCCAATAAAACACAGTAAGGAATAGAAACACATAAATTGTTGCAGCGCGCAATCCGATCACCCCGTACAAAACTATCCTCCCTTATCCCAGCATATAAATATTTGTAATAATAAGTAAATATATGTTGTAGCTCGCAACTCGATCCCTCATATAATAAGAATCAATATCATAATTCACCCTTATTTCACCTGTTGCGGCGCGCAACCCGATCCCACCGTATCAATATAAATTCACCCTTATTTCACCATATCAATCCACCCTTATTTCACATGTTATGGCACGCAACCCGATCACACCGTACATTATAAATAAATCAATAAGTACAATCAATTTAACAACTCATATCACAAGAATCTCTAAGATTAACGGATATGAGGCAGAACCAGAAAGGAAAACTCGTCCCAAATTAAGGATTCACTACGATTAATACTAAGTTGTAAGACAAGTAAAATAAATGACAACTAAAGGGTACAAGTAAGTCAATTAAGGCAAGTAGCAGCAAATCATAGAAGCATGGGAGAATCTAACATTTTTAACATGAGAATAATAAATGTAAAGTACTAAATAAAGGCATGAATCATTTCAAGCATGTAACAGTTAAGACATGGAATGAAACTATTAATGAAATACGAAAAAATACGGAAACAAGTATTTTGGCGGTGTATATACACTCTCCACCTTGCATATATACCGCTACATATGAATTTCACATAGCACATAGCTCAAGGGTTCCTAATTCCCTAAAATCAAGGTTAAACCTAACACTTACCTCGCTCCGCAAGCAAATCAAAGCTCTATCGGAGTGTTTCCTATAAAATACACCTCCAAACTAATTGAATCTAACCAAAATTGACTCAATAACATCAAATAGTGCTTGGGAATTAATTTACAATACATAAAGTTAAGATCTTTAAACTTCCCCCAAAAGTCAACAAAAGTCAACCCCGGGCCTATTTGGTGAAAACCCAAGATTCGGACCAAAACCCATTTATCCATTCACCCCCGAGCCCGATTATAGAATTAGTTTCGTAATCCGACCCCAATTTGAGGTCTAAATCCAAAATTTGTCAAAGACCTCAATTCTTCTCAATCACTATTTTTTTCCAATAAAAGAACAATGATTAAGGCTAGAAATTAATGGGTGATGATAGAAATGGAAGATAATAAGTTAGAGTATACTAAACTATGAAATGATGATGAATTTTCTCTTCCAAATTGCCTCTAGTGTGAACAACTAATTTTTGACCACACTCAAATGTTATACTATTTTAGTGTAAATATTCC